>JAOYMZ010043412.1:0-46863 GCA_025802335.1 Pinguicula primuliflora | reverse complement strand
ATCCATCCCTGCTTTTGTTGGAGAGATATGGCTGTTGCAAGGAGACTGATGTCTTTTCGCACTTCTTTCCCGAAATGAAGAGATAATTTTTGCATGGGTGGTTGGCAACTTCCCAAATTGTGTGGTTTTGTCCCCTAGACTTGAATGCACTCTTTTAATTGAATTTGAGGGTCCAAAACTTATGTATAACACATCCCATGTTGCCAAACGTTGCGAAGGATCCTTGACATGCCTAAATCATCTCCATGTTCGGCCCTTTTGAAATTGAATCTTGAACTTTGATCAATTCCTACCAAAACATGTATAAATCAAGCTAGAATAGATATAAATAATGAATGTGTATGTGTTTCTCCAATCTAGTTGAAATGAACATGATTTGAGCCATAATCTTAGTGTTTAGGGAATGAAATGATATGAACTAATGCACGAAATAAGCCCTAAATAGGTGCTTATCAAGCACCGCACCAAATTTATCTATAAGCAGTTATGAGCTACTTTCCAAATAAGTATTTTCGCCGTCTCAGGTATATGTAGAGCACAAATATCCTGCCATATATTGTCCACCGATGAGGATGGCTAATTACTGAGGGCCTCCATTGCTGATTTACAGCTGAAGACACCCTTGGTTGAGTACCGCCACACCCTCTTATCTACACCGCTGGATGCATGAGGTGGTGGGAGGGAGAGGATTTGAGACACCATGCACGAAGGGAGCCATAAAGCGAGCTTACTTGCATCCCAAGCACCTGAGCTTAAATATCGGAGGGAGGGACTGTTAGCAATGCACTAGATATTAATGGGCATCAAACAGGAACCACACATCAGTCCAAAAGGATACGACCTCACCTTCACCAATCACCCATTTTGTACAATCTTCAACTACCCCGAAGAGTTTAGAAATTGTATGCCACAGATGGAAGCCCGACGAGGATTTAATGATATGAGGCGATGAGGTATTAGGATGAAAATATTTGGCCCTAAATATTTCCTTCCAAATCTTGCTCTCCCCCGGGATAAAGCTCCAGCCAGTTTAAGCATGAAAACATAATTTACCGCACGAAAAAGTCTTCAAGCCAAGCCCACCAACCTCTTTCCTCCGACAAACGGCATCCCACAAGAGGAGATGTGGTTTACGATCGCTTGAATTGCTGCCCCACAAGAAGTTGTGCACCTCTTTATCCAGATCTTTACAAACTGAAACAGGAAGTGATACGGTCTGCATTTGATATGAAGGTATCACACATAGGACAGATTTGCAAAGGGTCAGGTGCCCGACCATAGAAATTCACCAAGTTCTCCAAAACGCGACTTTATCTCGCGCCTGCAATAGGAGAGAATGAGAGACATTTTACTAACTCGCCCGTGTAATAAGGGGACTCCCAAGTATGTGCCAAGATCATTTAACGTATGGATCCCCAACACACCCTCAACCGAAGATAATATCGAGGGGTGAAAATTCAGGGAGAAAAAAATAATAGATTTGGTGTTGTTCACCACTTGTCCTGGCGAAAGCGAGAATGTTCGAAGGACATCACGAATAGTAATAGCTTGATCAATTGAGGCTTCAGCAATTAAAATTAAATCATCTGCGAACATGAGATGGATTAGGTTAAAACGCCCCTTTCCGAATGTCAACGGCTTCCACCGCTCCTCTCTAGCGGCTTCTCCAATTGCATGTGATAACCTTCCATGCATATCACGAATAAGTATAGAGATATGGGATCACCTTGACGGACACCCTTCTATGGATGGAAATCGGCACACTGTAAACCCTCCCACTAAATACATGATGAACTAGTATGTAGGGATGACATAATGACCCGGATAAGATATAATGGGATTTTCACCTCATGCGAAGTGTCTTCAATAAAGTCTCATTCCACCTTATCAAAAGTTTTGGCAAGATCGATCTTGATAGCCATAAAATATTTTCACGATGAGCTTGGACATGTTTTAGTTTGGACGTGTAGCATTCTTAGAAAACATTTCCAAAAAAATATATTTTTAAATTTATTGGACAGAATTAATAAATAGTTAGGCCCAACAAAATTGAGCCCATTTTTTTTCATGTTCGCCCACTCTATAAATTTTAGCTAAATGAGCACTAGATGTTTTGGGCTTTTCCAATCTCTTACAAGAAGCCTCCACAGCAAAATCGATCAAAACCAAAATACAGCCGGTAATGTATTATTTTCACAACATGATGCAAGTCCAAGGCCTTATCAGTCTGTTTACTGTCAGGATACTAGAACCTTATGATATAATTATGCATTAGAGTAGCTAGACTACAACAGTTTTGCATTATTAGATGCATGTACAGAGTTGTAATACTTCAGTTTTTAATATAACACAGCCAATTACCAATAATAAAAAAAAGATGGTAATGTATTAAGAATACTTCTTCCCTGATTGAGAAATATGCGCGTCCCAATACTCGAGGAAGAGAACATGCAAATGAAAGGAATGGTACATTTACACATTATTCCGAGTTTACACAAAGGCATGTAAAGTGAACCCTTGGCAGACAGGGAACCTCAAAAAATGTTGAAATATAACCTACAAAAGAATAGTATGACATTAATTCTCTAGCATCATCAGCCTCACCTCACCTAGTTCTTCTGTCTTTTTACAGCAAACTGCAACTCCTCCCCACCACTTGCAGCTCTTGCATCTTTTTCCTGAAACAAAAATCAAGGGAGAAGTAGGTTTTTCAGTGTAATGTCGCATTATGGAAGTCGTGTAGAGAGACAACAATGAAGCAGTCAGTGAGAAATGGAGAACAGACAGGGAAGTCACCGAAAACCTTGGCTTTGGAGGATGAAGGTAGTGTGATGTCATCGTGTCTCTTCCCGAGATCGATTTTTACTGAGATGCTGGTCTGTGATAAATCAACTCCAGATGTCTGCAGTGCTTCAGTAAGAGTATTCAGCAACCTGTTCAATACCAACATGGGCAACTCAAAAGTAGGTTAGTGCTATTATTAAAAAATAATAACAAGAATGAGATAACCGCAGAAACAATCTTCTCATCCTATTGAGGGGTGGGGTATGATTGCGTACATCCTACCCTCCCTACACCTGTCTAAGGGCAGGATTTACTGGATATATTTGGTTTGATTTAATAACAAGAATGAGATAACTGTAACTATAAAAAAGGTTAATGATTTTGTTCTGAAAAAATGCAAACCAAAAAAGAAAATTGATAGATACCAATTTAGCTCTCAGTCTCACCTATGGGAGTAGGTACATGAGATGTTGATGGTGCCTTTTTCAATAGTGTGTCCCTCGCTATGATTTTTCTCATTGTCATTAGTCCCCATCTCTTTTGTCACACATGATTTCTTCAGCTGAATTGGAGGTGAGGACCATCTCCTGGGCTTGTCAGTATCGGATGCAGCAGTTCTACCAAAACTGAGAATCTTTGTCTGCATTAGTGGAGGAACCGGGGCTTCCTTGGATGTCGTTTCCCTCGGACCCCTTCCTTTCAAAGTAGTGGCAGAAGCCATATCTGATTCATTGATCGGGATAGTTGGGGAGATGACAGTGTTCTTCTCATCAAAATTTATAGCAGATACTGATACGGGGCCGGAATCATTGTTCGCTTCTCGTTTATGGTCTATAAAACCTTCAGCAATGCTACTGTTCCTCTGTCCATGAAGTGTATAACTTACAAATAATCAGGTTTTATGTATGAAAATCAATCTTATCAATTGAACATAATATAATAGGTGATTTAGAATATAAAAAAACGGATATGGACTCACCCATGGCATCATCTTTAACGGTTGATGGTTCCAGATGTTGTAAGGCCCCTCAAATTCATTTACTTTGTCTTGTAAAAATTGAATATATTCAATAACCTGCAGACATGGTGAGTTACTTATTCACAAACGTGGGAATAATTCTGTATAAGATGGCTATCTAATTATTATGATCTACATCTACCTCTAGTAAGAATGATGCCTTGTCTCTCTTCTGGTCACTGTTGGGAATGATATCCCGTAAATTCTGAAATCTGCAGGCACCACGCAGTCTCAGTGTCTGTTCTAGAAAGTAATTACTTGACATTCGAGCACAATTGCCTTGTTGTTCCTTTGTTGCTTACACAATTCTTACGTTGATTGTGCAAGTGTGAAGTGCATATTAATCTATGTTCGAGCCCAAATAACACCTAATCGTGCTTAGGCCGCCTAGACTGCTTACGCGCTGGACGGTCATGGAACGCCTAGAGCCACTCAATGCTATATAGAACACTGATATTATGTCTACTTTCACACGGAGAAAATTTGAAACTTTCACGAAAGGGGTTGTTAAGCATGCCTGTCATTGATTTTGCTCCTTCTACGTTGCTCTGTCGCTGAATGTTTCGAGCGAGGTGTGTTAGGTTTCTGGTCCATTGTCTTTGCTTCGACTTTTAAAGGAAACTTTCCTGACAAGTAGTAACCTAACGGTTATAGAAACTGATAATACAGAGAGAGATGGCAATTTATATCAAAATGATAAAATATACCTATTGAGTGAGAGTTAGATGAAAGTTCTCTCTTGATGGTGAACTCTTCTTCGTCGTCGTCATCATCTTCTTCCAGATCCTTCTTAGCTGATGTTATCATATCCATGAAACTTTGCTTTCTCTGAGATGATGAACATGAGCTGAGAGTTGCAGTGCCATGCTTGTGGTTAGAAGATGATTGTGATGGCCTTGCAAACGATGGAGTCCATTGTCCTCCCAACACATTAAAACCTGTTCGTACCCTCATACAATCAAATTTCTTTTCCCCATGTTGAAAGTGCAGTTCTAATGATTACTACCCTCACAATCTAAACGGGCAAGTGCATTGCAGGAACCAATAAATAATTCAGTGAATCGAAATACGAGTCTGTATAGCAGCTTCATAGAGTAGTCAAACAAATCCCAGAAGTATAACTTTTCTCAGCTCAAATTAAGCAATTCTTAAAGAGACTAAGAACCTGTTTGCAAGTTCGGGTGAAAAGCAGCTTTTGACTTTTCAAGCGCAGAAGCCCCTTTTATACTATTTGCGATTTTGCCTTTTGGCGGGGACTGGCGGTGGAAAATCTCCCAAAAGCCCAAAAGCCAAAAGCTCCCTTGATAAGGCGGTGATAATTTTGTATTTATTTAAAAATTTACTTTTAAGATAATTTTGTATATATATAAATCGATAATACTAAAATATCTAAAAAATTTCCCGTATTATATTCATTTTGTCACACTATGTTTTTTAACTTTTTCCACAGTAAAGTTTTCACTGCAAACATTCTATAACTTTCTTATAAAAGCACATTTTTTTAAAAGTCCCTCAAAAGTCAAAAACAAATTTTCAGTAGAACTTGCAAACAGGACGTAAATAACCAATATTAAACTTTATTCTGACGATATTTAATCGGTTTTGTCATTCTTGGTTCTAACTTCTAACTGATGCAGCCTCGGAGTTCTAAAGCTGTTAAGTGAGTTTATCCTGTACTCCTTCATGCACAAGCGGAATACTAACAGGAAGTTAATGCGTTCAGTGATATTTAAAATGATTGGTCATCTTTAAATGAAATTTGTACGGAAGCAACTCTGATTTTTTTGGGACCTGAGAAAGAGGAAAATGAGAATATTGTAGACAGTTTTAACAGTTAGCCTATAGTGAATAATATGGACAATCACTACAATCTGGCTTACCATGGGCAAGTCGGGACCAAGAGAAATTGGATCTGCGGTATGTGCACCGCATATTATGCAGTGCTCATGTGACAATGCAGAATTGGTACAGCAGTTGAGCCAGTGTACAATACCTTTGCGGGCCCGCTCACGGCACACTATGCAGTGATTCTCCTCGTCAAGAGAAATTGTGATCTAGTGCATTTATCATCGACAGGAAAATCGAGGTACTAGTAAACCCAATGACCAAGAGAGTGCACATCAGCGGGCACATAACAAACTACTACTCGAAAATGGAATAAATGCATGTACTGTGAGGCTGAAGGCTGTGGGCTGTGGGCTGTGGGGATGCACTTCCGCTTTCTGGTAAAAGGACAAAAACATAATTTAATTTACCTTGCATTGTACATCTTTCTGCATCTACATTCTCCTTCCCTGTCTTTCCCGTTTTAGCAGCAGCATCGTCCCACAACGTGAAACCACTCACTGGATAAGAATTGCAGTTTGAGCTTTCATCATTTCTCTGGGTACTACTACTTGCCTGTGCAGTAGCATATGAGCCGCCCTTTGTGTTAGAGTCCCTGTGATCAAAGTAAGAGATACTCTGCATCCCAGTGATCCCGGGAAGTATGGATTCAACCGACGGAGGTGCAACTGGAGGCTTTTCCACAGCAGCCATTCCGGATCTGTTCTCTTCTTCGGCTATCGTCTCGACTTGTTCCAAAGGTTGTAAGAAATCATGAGTTCCTGCATATTATCAAAACAATAAACATTGCATCACTCCAAGATTTCGTGCTATAACTTCAAAACAAAACAATGTCGATTGAGTTTTAAATTGTGTGTAATCAAAATTATATCGTTTTAACTTAAATAATAAATATTAAACTATATTAAGTTTATAACTAGTCAGTAAATAAAAAATTTATACACAAATAAATGACAACCAAAAATTAAAATCTGATTTTCAAATTCTCAGTGATTTAAGATAAATTTTGATTGGAACGATCGAAAAAAAATTAGATTCCATGGGAATCACCCAGTGGTAATGGTAACCTTTTTCTTGGGAACCCAAATGTATGGTAGTAAATTCCAGAAACGACGAAACTACCCCCACGAACCTAGCTTGCTAAGCTCTAAGGTTGCTAGCCCTTTTCCTGTTTGGGTGATTCAGCTAACAGGTGTGGGGTCCATCAAGAATCTTTGTTGCGTAAAATGTTATGTATCGGACAATATTGTTTAGATGTCGAATTTTAAATCTGTTAGTCAGATCAATAGGAAGACGATCAGAATTTAAACACTCATCAAACTTAAGTGATCTAATTCTGAAACAACATTGCACCCGAGTAAAATTAGATACCTAAAAAAATGCCACAAAAAAATTTTCAGGGTCCACCACCTCAAGCAAAGCCCAGATCTAACATGCGCCTCTGGGGTCACGGGCGCATTAACTGCGCCACTCGTAGCTCCGATTTTTTCCTCCTTCCCCCATTCACTATTATTCAAGTTGCAACAAAACCCCACAAACAAATCCCAAATGCTGCAAAAGGATATTTCATTACAAATCTATACAGTTTTTTTTTTGTCTTTTTTCTTCTTTTTACCGTTCATCATTCATTAGATTTCAAGGGAACCCCGCAATTTAAGCTGTTTGCAGATTACCGGACTGAAAAAAAATTACCGGACGTGGAAGGATCAGTTGCAAATACAGAAAAAAACAAAACAAAATCACAGTTCAGTAAATCTTTACAATTGGTTTGGTTCAGTAAATCTTAAAAGATGGAACGGAAGGGCATGCAAGGGTCATAAAAGAAAATAATGTAATTGAAAGAATTTATAAAATATTTCTTACTGTGAAGAGGCGCTGGATCTTGACGGGAAGACGATGAAGAGCATAGTGAAAGAAAATCATGGGTTGCTTTTCCAGCGGCTGAATTAAGGTGAACAAACCCAATCAAATAATTGAAGAAACGAAATTACAAAATTAATACTAATAATAAAATGTTGTAAATTCATTATTATCGAGGAAATTGAGAATATTCATGACTCTCCAATGCTTACCTTGTGATTGTGTACCAACAGGTTTGGGTTGAGGTAATTCCATGTAGCTCCAGAACCCACAGGATTCCGAAGCCGAAGTCAGATCCGCCGCGGATGGTAGGATCTGCGGAGGCACATTCGCCGCCTATTATCCGGCGACGATTGCAGATTCCTGATGAGTTTTCTTCAATAGTTGTATGATTTCAGCTCGCACACGAAGACAATTCAACTTCAGTCATCCCCAAATGCTCATCCACAGATCGAAATTCAAATAAATTGTGCAAAATTCAACTGCGAATTCGGGAGAAACAGCCAATAAAAAAAAAAAGAATGCATCTCGGGCTTCAGAATCAAAATATTCATACCTTCCAACAATTCGAGTGAAGAATCGGTAAACCGTAGCCTGGACAGCGTGACCTCCGTTAGGAGGATTTACAGTAGGCCAATTCTAATCAACAGATACAGAACGGACAGAAAAAAAATAAGAGTGTTTGTTCTCCTGCACTACGTTGTGTGGATTGTATATATATTAAATATATTATATTATATTATAATATATATAAGAATACAACTACTGGTGAAGGGGGACGGTAGTGGGGGACGGCGGGGTGGGGGAGCCGGGTGACTTTTGGTTCTTCGTTTTCGTTTCTCCGAATTCGCAACCAGCCATTGTTGGATGCCCATTTGTGCGGTTGGTTTGTCGCCGTTAATTAACGGCGTTGCGGCCGGTCGCCGTCATGTGGCGTTGCGTGGAGATGAGGATTCGACTATTTATGTCGTGTGAATGGAAAAATATTTTTTTGTATTGAGTTATTGGTGATCCCGATTAATCCGTTTTTTTTTTCACTGCTGCAAAATCTCGTGGGAGTCCGAGCCAATTAATCCGGTACAAACGACAAATAGAAGTTTTGGCATTTAACTAGATTCATAATAAATTAGAGATGATTTTTTTTTTATAACCAATAAATTAGAGATGATTAATTGAACAAATTTGTTTTCCCATCATGCTGGTTGTTCTTTTTTTTTTTTAGCACTTATCAGCTTTTTAAATATTGGTGTCACGCACTGGCTTTGTGGAGCGTGGTATCAATTTGCACCGCTCTCTAAAAAATATGTATAATTAAGCATGACTAATCTGCATCATTAGCTTGCTACGCTATACGGAAGAACGGTGTATATTACACCGGTCTCCAGTAGACCGGTGTCATTAAAATTAATATTATATGTAATATATGTTAAATTTTTTTCGTTAAGTAATATATATTAAATTATTTTAACATTTTTGTCATAAAGATTTATTTGTAAAATACACAAAACGCAATAAAATAAATAACCAAAAATATTTTTTGTAATTTTTATCCATCAAAATATGTCATGAACTACCGCCACAATTTAAAAAATCAAGATAGTGATCTAAACCCAAGTTCGAATGAAATGAGGGTAAAATAATAGGTGTGTCGAGCTGAGTAGTGTGAGGTGTCGCGTAAGATGTGCTTTCGCTAGGAATAGGATGAAAATCTTCTACGTCGAGCTGTAGGGACAGACTACGTATGCCAGAAGAGTGAGGTGCAAGAGTGCCCCATTGCGTTCACTCGTAGTCAGGCAGAGAGGCAGGATTTAATGGAACTTGCAGTCTGTGTCAGAGATCGTCTATCAGTCGATCAAGTTAAGCTCGCAACTGGGTGTATGTATGACACGTGTGTGCCATCGACTTTGCACGCTGCAACTGCAGTAAATATGATAATATTTATTAAATGTAACCCTAAACATATGTAAATTAATAAAGCTAGATTAATTTATCATCATGGCAATAAAAGAGAACTGATCATATGGCACACCAGTCTGCGGCACGGGAAATACGGGACTGTAGAATGGCTAAAATCATATAAAAAAACTGCTAAAATAAAAAATACGTGAACAAATATATATAAACATATATATGTATATACTCGAAAGTAGGATACGACGGTTACCGAATATAGTGGTGTACGGACGACGAGTGACAGCGGCAAATGGTGGCAGCGGCAAATGGGCAAGTCGGAAAATCGTCGGTCGAAAAATCGTGAACTGTGAGAAAGAAAGGGGGGACCGATCTGATAAAGACAGGCACCGGTCTTCGGGAAAGCGGTGTCATTCCGCACCACTTTCTGGAATACCGGTGTAGCCTAACCACCGTAATTAAGACTCTCAAACAACACTGGTTGTTCAGAGAGCGGTGTAGAATGACACCGTTCTCCAGAATGCCAGTGCGTGACGCCAATGTTTGGAAGGCCGGTGAGTGCTAAATAAGAAAAAAAAAGTAACCAGCATGGTAGAAAGGCAATTTGCCTGATTAATTGGATAAATGATCTTAGATAATTTTTTATTCGAAATTGAATTTTTTCCTTTTTTATTTGTTTTTATTGTTCTTTTATTTAAAAAGAAAAAACAAAAACAAAAATAAATAACACCTTCTAATCTAGTTAATCGTCGAAAAGTTTTTAACTTTCATTCGATGTGGAAAAAACTTTTCTCGAACCTGTTCAACACCTTCTAATCAATGTTGAACTTGAAATCCCCTTCAAAATTGAAGAGTTCTGTATGCATTGATAGTTTCGACACTCAAACGAGTTCTCTTTGCGGGTGACGACAACAGTTTCATCCGAACTCCATGTGTCGTCCAACCTGTTTCAACGTAGAAGGCAAATGATGGAAGTCGGTGACACGGTGCAGGTCATTCCCAATCCTGGAATGTTTTGGTGCGTATGTTGAATGAACATACATTACGACATGATAGCCCGACCCTAACGAGTAATTTGCATGATGCCGCGAAACTCGCCGACATGACCCTATCTGTTTCAGGAGGGAACCCTTGGTACAAATTTGTGGTTTTGTTTCATAAATTTACCCAATTTAATTTTATTTGATTGTGTGAAACATATACATAAATGTGAATATCGAATGATAAATTCTCACGTGTTTTCTCTAGGGCTAACCTCAAATCTGGACTTCTTTGTGGCTCCAACTCAGATCATAAAAGGTTTTGGAAGGCAAGAAAGTTGAATACTTCAAGGATTCATTCCAAATCCTCATTGATGGGTGTAAACTCGTGCAAGTATATGCGATCAATAAGTAGTAACTTTACTAGTGAGTAAAGGTCATCTCCCAAGAAAATAATGTCCAAAACATGCTCAATTTACAACTAGTTTTAAGGTAACCAAACTTTCAATTGATGATAGCTAACAAACGACTAATCAGAATCAAGTAAAACTAAATGTACTAAGAAGCTAAGAGAGTTTAGTTTAAATGGTGTCAGGCATTCAAACCAAACAATCACTAGATTCGGGTGTGGGTCACAGATGAGGGAAGCAACTCAAGGCCATGGTAATTTGCCTAACTATGTGCTCATGCATCATTATGCTCATAAAATGCTCAACTTGATTATTTTAGGACCATGGGACTCCAATTCAACTAGCACTATGGTCATGCTACTAGTCAATCTAGACCTTCACGTGTGGGAATCATCGGCCTTAACCTCAACCAAACATGTTGGTGACCTTGAGCTCACCAATGGACTATCCATATGTGTGACATTGCAAGTTAGGGGTGCTCTACCCTAAGGATAGCAATATTAGTGTGCTTGTTTCGAGCTAACCTATCTCCTCTTGGTCTCAAGGGAAGCTAAACCACGGTAAGAACAAGCTATGCATGCATTCATAACAAGTTCATGTGAAAATTAAGCACATTCATCCATAAATCATCAAGTCAAGACATTCAATCCGCAAAACTCAATGCATTAGCACATAGTTTCGGCTCAACGGAGCCTTGAGTCTAAGAAATTTAACTCATGCTTGAAGCATGAGCTAATAAAAACACTATAGATGCCTCAAGACAAGCCATGAGATCCTTTGAAATCAGCTACAAAGACGTTTTTCCACCGGAGCTGCTAGGATGACCGTTGCCTCTTATATTGCCAAATCGCCTTCGTCTGCTACCTCCAATCCAAGATCTGTCTGAATGAAACTCGTTCCAGACTACTAGAGCAATGTCCCTGTGAAGCTACAAGTCCGCCCTCACAATATTCCAAGAGTTATGCCAGCTGCAGGGGATTGCTAAGTCATTTTATTTTCTTTTTACCCAGAATGGATAAATTGACTCCAAAGTCTCACCTCGCTGCCTCCAGTGCTTCTTTTGTATGAACGAGAGTTGTAGAGGAATCTTAGGGATACGTCCCTATAAAATTACAGCATGGCTCTCAGCCTGGTGTGAGAGATATGGTCTTCGAAAGGGACTGGACAGTCCTTTGGTCCTCTTGACCGAAAATGACAAAGACAAGCTTTTAGGGGTTAGTGGCTTTTAGAGGTTAGTGGCTTTTAGAGGTTAGTGGCTTTTGCCAGAATTGGCAAATTCTTGTCTCCTTGGCCGAAATGTATGTAGAATTCATATGTAGTACATCCACTTGTTGCACTTTCCCTTATTCATCAAATAGACACAAAATATAGCGCAAACTAAGTGAATTATGTATAATATCATGAAAAGTAATGTGCTGAATAAGCTCAAAACATGGTGAAAAGTGAGCTTATCAACTACCCCACACTTAAAGGATGTATATCCTCAAGCATATGATCAACCCAAACCTCCAGAGATGAAATCAGAGTAGCAAGTATGCATGAGATCAGAGAATCATTAAGTTCAAAACTAAAAAGCATCATGCATAATAGAGGTGTGTATGGTTTGAAGATTAGCTTGAAGCAAGTCAACAAATGCATCTAAATGGTTCAAATGGACAAGCTACTGCCAGGGCTATGCATATGTAATCTCTAATGAAGGCTTGTAACTCGGCAAAGGACTGTCTAAGGGAAGAAAGCAATGCTACACAATCTTTTGGTCTATGTTTTCCTAGCAGCTCCTAAGTGTGTCTTTCTAAACTATTTTCTGCTTCTATAGGGATGAATAGAATTCTTCTTTATCTTTCCTCTAACCTAGTGCATGAGTTTTTGCAGCAATCTCAGGTCAAACCTCAACTCCATCACATTCAAGTAGTGGATAGTATTTATGTGAAAGGTTCATCTCTTGATGGAGTTGGACCAGACATGATGGCCTCTCACATTGGTTTAGATATAACGTGGACAGTCCTTTATGTCTAGTCTGCTTAAGAGATGATGGTAATCAACTGCTCATGACCTTCCTTCTTGATTCTTCAACTGTTTTTCATCTTTTGAACTTGCTATTTTCAGCTTGTTGTTGTAGCTCAGCTCCTTCTTTGATTGTTGTTGAACTTTTGGGCTTCATGGATCTACTCCAGGTCTCCTTTTACTTTGATTTGCGGACATCAATTCTCCTTTTATGTGGCGAAGGGGTGTTTTCAGATTCTTTTTCTTTTCAACTTCACCCCCTTCTCCTTGGTGAGATATCTAGTTTCTTTCTTTCTATGTTTTCTTTAACCTTATAATCTTTTCTTGAGCTTCTTGGATTGACTTTTAGCTGGCTTTCCATATGGATCAAAGTCCACAAGCAGGTTCACCAACATCAACTTATTCAAACCAAACTAAGGCTGCATCTTTCCTTTCCCTCATTCAAAAAGTGTGAACACTCAACCTCGAATTACCACTAAACTTATGCAATCTACCATTCATACCACTGAAGAACTCAATGTCATCCTCAAAATAGGCATAAATAATCATTCAAGTCACAAATAAGAGAGCATGCATAAGTAACATGTATCCATCCTAATGCGAGTAAGCAAAATCAGAATGATCACGCAAAAAAAATTGGCCAAAAGCATCAAGTCTGTAGGAGGATGAATAGAATGGTAAGCATAAGACAAGATGACAAGATATGCTGCAGATTCTACCCCTCATCCCACACTTAAAACTTTACTTGCCCTCTAGTGACCTAAGGAAAGATAGAAATCATAGAGTTTATGCTCAAGGGAGTTTGTAGCAATACAATCTGGTAGGAGTTGTTGCATATCTTGAGGTTGGCACGTGATATTACCTTCTTGATCATTTGAAGCTGCTTAATTGCGGTGGTTCGCTCCACACTTTGTCTTCACTCCAACCTTCTGCATTTTCTTTCAAAAAGAGGATTAGAAAACTAAGAAAACACTAAAACAGAAACTCCTTTCTTGAGTTACCTCACAAGCAGCTCTACATTTATGGCCCTTAGATAGACATCTTTCTTCTTCAATCTTTGAAGTGTATTGCCTCCTTCCTCTTGATAAAGTCTTGTAGGGAAGTATACAACTTGAATCTGTGCCCATTGACCTTAAACACACCAGATTTTGCATCCTTGATCTCCACTGCTCCATATGGGTAGACTTTGACAACTTCATACGGGCCAAACCATCTGCTCTTCAATTTTCCATGGAAGAGAGTTTCAATCTTCAATTGAATAGAACAAAACATCAACTCTCTCACTAAGACAAGCTTGAAAAAGTGCCAATACATACCTTACCTTTCCATTCTCCAAACTAAGCAATGAAAAGCAACCTCAAGACCTCTTCTAAGGCAATGATTTGCTAACTATCTTCTCTAGTGCTTACTCTATCAAATAACAAGAGCATACCTACTCTTAGATACCTCCAAACGCTCCCTTATAACTCCTTAAATTCTAAATAACCTCACATTCTTACCTTGGAGCCTTAAAAGAGTTTTTTTTTTCTATTTTTTCCCAATTAAATAGGAGATTTTATATAAATTCAAACAGAGTTATAAAGTACATAACACATGACATACTAACTAATGATCACGACATCCTAATCTGAAAAACTGACATCCCCAGCAGGTGGTGCCTTGGGGTAGGCTTCAGAGTAATACTTCACATTGTGCAGGTTTCTACGAGGGTTTAGGTTTAATGGAGGTGATTTTTTCTTCTTTTGATCTGTCGTCTTTCCTGCCTTCTTCTCTGCTTTCTTCCTGGCCTTAAGTACTATCGGTGGAACCACTACCTGATGCTTCTCATACTCAGCTATTGGGAGATCTGATGCTCTGGATTTTTTCCAATATGGATCAGTGTTTGAGTCAGAGAATTCGTGAAACTCTCCACTCAAGGAGCATTTTGGCATGTAAAAAATTTGGAGATGTTATAACTTTTAATATAAGTTTCTTAGTAAACTAATATGATATGTCGTTTACATATTTTATTGGACCATCAACATTACTTGGATGCGGTCTACTCACAAATGAAAACATGAAATCCTTTCAGTGGGTGTTCAATCCATTTTTTTTATTTTATTTGAAATCCATTTCTTGATCGCATGGATATTTCTCCTAATGCCATAATTTCTGAGCAATATGGGGATAGGTCAATGCAAAATGCTATTGCTAATCTTTTCCAAATGCACGCTGTCATTGGTGTATTTGGCATATCTTAAAAAAGGTGAATGAAAAGTTAGGGGATACACGAATTATGAGTTGTTTAAACCCAAACTTTTGAATGTCATATGGGATTCATTGGACACAGTAGAATTTGAAGAATGGCTGAATGATGTTATTGAATCATAAAACCTACACGACCATGATTGGTTATTTGGTTTGTACATAGATAGGTCGTAGTGGGTGCCCGCATTTCTGAAAGATACATTTTGTGTAGACATGTCGAAAACACAACAGAGTGAAAGTATTAATGCATTCTTTAATGAATTTGTACATATGAAGACCACTTTGAAATATCTTGTTGCACAATATGTAAATGCCTTAACTAAGAGGGTGAAACAAGAAAAAAAGGAGGATGCCAATATTTTTTTGATGCCAATAGTTTCAATAAATCATATACAACAATTCTACCATATGCGTTTGAGAAGTAGTATTTAGATGCATATACGAATAACAAGTTCGTGAGGTTTGACATTAAATGAAGGGTGGAATGATATGTTGTAGGACAATTCTAAAGGAAGAAGATGGAATTTTAATATGCATGGTAAGAGAAGACGTTGAAGTTGGAAAGGATAAATATTAATGGATTAAAGAAGTGTACTTTCATGTCTAATATAATCAAGAGTCAAGAGAAATCAAATGTACTCGTCGGAGTTTGAGTTTAGGAGTATTGTATGTAAGCATATTATTCTAATCTGGTCTGATTTGAGACTTGACCACATGCCAGATACTTACATTCTACATTGATGGAAAAAAATATAATCAGGGGACATATACAAGTGAAATTGAATTATGTAGAGAGGGAATGAAAACCTGAGTGACAACTATATTATACAATGATGAAGCAAGTGTATAAGATTGTCGAGAAAACATGTTATCCGATCATGATTGTGATAAGGTGTTGGCTAAGTTTGAAGTAGAAAAATAAGAGATTGGAATATTAAATGAGAAGCAAAACAATTCAACAAAAAATATAGATAACGCAAAAACTCATGTTAGTGATCCAATTAAAACAACTCAAAAATGTAAACAACAAGCAAGTAGAAAAAAATCAATTGGTGAGAAGATTATGAGCCAAACAAAAGGGAAAGCAGAGGCAAACAAAAGAGAAAAGAAGGGCAAAAGCCCCAAAAGCAAAGGTAAAAGCAAGCATAACATTCCTATGTAAACAACCTTTGAATCTATTGTCTTATAGGATATCAATATTAACATATATAATATATATATATATATATATACGTTGAAAGTCCGGAATGCTTAAAATGTGACAAGGTGATCCAAGAAACTCAAAATTTGACTTATTCATCCAATAAAGCGTCAATTTTGTCGTGAGTTTCTTTAGCATTGTTCGAAAGTTCGGCCATTTTGGTCACCGAAGCGTCGCCTAGGAGGCCAAAAATGGCAGATCACCTCGAATTTATTCTGATCGGTCTAACTGAGTGCTCAGGGGCGGCGTGATGGCCACTCAAGGGTCCTGAGTGGCCGCGACGTCGTAATATTAATTATCATTTTTAATAAATTTTAATATTTATTATTTATAAGATCCAGAATTTTAATTTTTCGACGACAAAGACAACGTAATATTAATTACTATTTTTTAATAGAATTTAATATTTAGAATTTATTCGGATTTAAAATTGTAAAAAAAAACTTGTTCAGTGAAAAAAATTAAAAAATACTGTATTTTTTAGGTGACATGCGTCAAAAAAATCTGACACCTAGCATCCTTTTAATTTTCACATATACACATTACTAAAATAATCTAAAATACCTTTCAATTGCTGTCACATCAATTTTTTCCATTAAAATTGCTGGATGGTACTAATCACCACACGTGAGGTGAGAGAAAAAAAAGACGGCAACAGATCACGTGCGCCCATCCCCCTACCATGTTCTTGTTGTGTGCCGGATCGCGTGCGGTGGGGCTTCCCATCATTTTCTTTACTGCTGAAAGTGGATTCTATCACGTTTATGGTTAACGCCGTTAAGCGGGCGGGCATCAAATCGGAAATAATGCACACGGTTTTGTTAGAATATTGCGGTTGATTTGTGAATATTATAAATCTATCGTAATAATTCGTTTGCTTGCATCGAGAATGCTACCATGACAGTAACTTTCAACAACAAATTCTAAATTTTAATTTTTTTTGGATAAATATTTTTTTTATTAGGCGACCGTGCTCCTCCGCCAAATATTTTTATTTACATGTAATGTAAGCTCAATAAAAAAAGAAAAAAACAAAAAATTACAAGAAAAATTTCAAGTTGATAGACATTTTGCAGCTAAGTATGTTGAATTGGTGTTCTGATCGTCCTGGTGTAGGCTTGGTGCTGATCTTGTTGCGCTAAATGAAGGATCTCCTCGGGCAGTTACTGTTGAATGATTATAGTATCTTCGGTTGTCTGACTTCCCTTTTTGGCTAGTGCATCTGCAACCTTGTTGAGTTCTCTGAAGCAGTGTTTTATCTTGCAAGAGTGAAGGCACGACTTCTTTTGAAAAATTTGTCGAATCCTCTGGCGAACCACCCATGGTGAATTGTCTACCTGCAGAATTCCATTCACCAGAATCAAGGAATTAGTATCATTCTCTAAGTGCATATGACCATGTTGGATAGCAAGTGTGACGCCAGCGAGCAGAGCTTCCACTTCTGCTTCAATAGCTGAGCAAGGCGTAACTCTAGAGTGAAATGCCCGCACAACTTCTCCATTTTTATCTCTGAAAAGTCCTCCAATTCCTACAGCTTACAAGGTAGAGCTGCCATCAATGTTTAATTTAAGAGCTGGAGCCTCTGGGGGGATCCATTTCATAGTGAAGGAGGATGTACTCGGGTTCAGGGATTGCACTATGTTCATTTGTGAGAGCATCTACTGGTCGGCAGCTTTCCTTAGAAGAGATAAGCCTGTGCCTTGCGCAATCTCCTTAATCAACCGAGAACAAGAATATATAATAGATGGTGCATTAAGAACAACAGAATCATATCGAATGGAACATCTCATTTTCCAAACTTCCCAACAAATAATCAGAGGAACAAGTCATCTCAGGAATACCATAGTTCTTTCATTTGTTCCTATAAGCCATACATCTAGTCTGTGTTCCAGGGTTGTGTTAACAGTAGATATATGCATGATATCCCCAAAATACTGTCATACCTTGGAAGCCAATTCCCCTTTTGAGAGTAGGTGATTTAGAGTCTCAATGCTCCCTGTATGAGTGCAGTAGGAACACCTTGAGCCTAGGGAGATGCCTTTCTGTCGAATGGTGAAATCTACAGGGACAATGTGATGTAATATTCGCCACATAAATATGCTGGCTTTGAGAGGGATTTGAAATGCCAAAACCATTTAAAATCAAGTAGTGCAGTAGAGCTCTGATGAACTAAATGCCAAGCAGATTTTGTGGTGAATCTGCCATTCAGCTGAAGCTTCCAAATCATCTGATCTTCTATTTCAGGCATGATGGGAATATGAAGAATAGTTTGAACTAACGGAGTTGGAACCAAGCTAGATAGCATATTTTCATTCCACTTTGCATTTGCGCAAAAATCCTGCACTTTCATATGGGATAGATATGGATGTAAGGCAGCTTGAAAGTTAGAGATACCATTCCAATCATCCTAGTAGAAATTGCACTGCCCTTTACTGGGTAGCCAGAAGCTGTTTTGCAGCATTAGAGGTTTAATTTTCAGCATTCTGCTCCAACAGTGCGAATCTGATTGTTTGAGAACAGTCAAAGTAGGATCCATATCAGGGCAGTATTTATGCAGCATAAAATCAGACCATAAGGACTTGTGCTGTCGTAGATTCCACCATAATTTCATGCCTATAGCCTGAGAGATATCCTTGAGTTTTCTACATCCAAGTCCTCCTTCAGAGACAGGAAGACGTATTTTGTTCTAGGACCGCCAATGTATTTTCTTTCAACCCCAGAAAAAATCTGCCATTGTTCTTTCAAGACTTTTGAATATACTTGAAGGGGGGTCCAAAACCGTCAGCAAGAACATGGGCATGCTGGTGAGAACATGATTGATTAGAACAGGTCTACCACCACTTGATCAAGAGGAAGCCGACAACCCATCCAGCTTTTGTTGCACCTTGACAAGGAGATTAGAGAATAATGCGGCAGATTTTCGGTCCGTGTACAATGGAGCACCTAAGTACTCTACAGGAAGAGGACTAAGTTGAAATCCAGTCCATTGGTAGATGAGATTTCTTCTTGTGTCAGACACCTTTGAGGAGAGGATAAAATTACTTTTGCTGACATTAACCATTTGACCCGAGCATGCTTCATAGTTCTTCAGGACTGTGAGTGCAGCATCTAAGGCCATTTTGGAACCTCAACAAAAGACAATCACATTATCAGCATAGGCGAGGTGGGATATGGTAGGGCATCCATATGGCACTCCAAATGAATAAGAAGGGTGAGAGGTCATCAGAGAGTTTAGTCCTCGGCTTAGAACCTCTGATCCAATGATAAATAGCAATGGAGAAAGAGGATCTGATTGTCTGAGCCCTCTAGTAGATTTAAAATATCCGTGCATGGATCCTTCAGTCAAGATTGAGAAACTGCAACAAGAAATAACCCTTCATATTCTGTCAATAAGAGGTTCACCAAATCCAAAGGCTCTCAGCACTTTCATAAGAAACAACCAAGAAACCTAGTCAAAGACCTTTGTCATATCTCGTTTCAGAGCAACATTATTGCCTTTTGCAGGCTTATGAAGGAAGTGGAGCATTTCCTGAGCTCAAAGAATATTATCTGCTATACCTCTTCCAGTGACAAAGCCACTCTACTGTGGTGAAATTATTAGAGGTAAAACTTTACTGATTCGAGAGGCAAGCAGCTTAGATATAATTTTGCCAGCAAAGTTGCACAAGCTAATTGATCTGAAATCCGAGCATGAGGCTGGAAGAGACACCTTTAGAATTAAACATAGCAATGTAATGCAATAAGCCCCTAAGAGTTCTTCTCCAACAAAGAAGAATGTCACAGCTTGATATACATCACTCTGAATAATGTTCCAGTATGCTTGGAAGAAGGCTCCTGTAAATCTATCCACTCCAGAGGCACTATCCTTGCACATAACTGCTCATTCATAGTTTCATCAATAAGGCGTGGAATCAGGTCGAGCATCGTGTCATCGTGTCCTACAGATTCAGCTGTAAGGTGAGAAGCATAGTGTTGCAAAAGCAATTGATTGATTTCTGCTTTATCAGAAATCCATGAGCCCTCCGAGGTCCTGAGCTTAAGTATTGGAGCTTTATGTCTTGTTTTTTTCACAATGTTATGAAAGAATGTTGTGTTCTTGTGTCCCTCAGCAAGACATTTCACTCTGGATGTCTGTTTCCAAAAAACCTCCTCTGCCAATAGATGCTTAGTATTTTCTGCCCGCACGTGATGAAGTGCCATTCTTGCTTCAGGAGAGGGTGTAGAGTTATAAGCAATCTCAAGGGCCAATATTTTGTCCTGACAGTCTCTAATGTTCTGGAATATGTCACCATATGTGTCTTTGTTCCATAACCAAAGAGCTGCTCGTAACCTTTTGAGTTTGAATTCCAAGATGTATAGGCCCGAGCCAGAGGCATGTTCATTCCAAGATTGAGCCACGAGCTGATTAAAATATTTGTGCAACATCCAAAATTCCTGAAACTAGAATCTCGATACTCTGGGTATTGGATTCAGTCCAGAGATATGTACAGGGTTATGGTCTGATTGGAGATAGTTTAAGTGAGAAACTACATAAACCGGTGCAGAGGAAAGCCAATCATCTAAGAAGAAAATCTTGTCCAGACGTTGGAGAATTCTGTCAGCTCCAGATTGATTGTTTGTCCACGTGAATTAGCTACCAGTGTAGCCATCATCATGTAATCTGCAAGAGTTGACAGTGTGCTAAAAATCTTGTGTTGCTCCCATATTGACAGCTAATCCACCAACTTTTTTGTCAGGAGATAGGATGATATTGAAATCCCCACCTACTAATAGTGGTTCAGTAATGCCATGCAACTGTTGGCACATATCATTCCATAAAGGGATTCTCTCGGTTCTATCAGATTTTTCATACACACCACCAAGATAGAAAATGAACTTCGAGTCAATATACTGCACTTTCAATATCATTAGTTGGATAGAGTAAAAAAACAGTTCAATCTTCCATTGTTGAGTCCAAAGACACCATATAGTGCTGCTAGAGTTCGAGCAACCATCAGAGAATTTAAGCTTGTCCTTAATATGCAATAACTGATCTTGATGTTGCATAGGTTCCATCAATAGCAAAATAGATAATTTATTGTTTTTTATAAGCTTCTTCAATCAACAGAGGGTTGGGGAATTATTTATACCTCTGATGTTCCAGACCAGGACAGATAGATTCATTGTTGTACTTTGGATCTGGTCTAGATAGAGGTTGTGGTGTAGTAGTCTGTGGTCATTTTGACATATTTTCTCTTATGCTTCTTAGAACTTTCAAGGGGATCTTGCCAATGTTTTGAAGGGACAGGATTCTTGCCTTCTTCCTCCTCCCCAGATTCCTCTTCGGGGATATCTGGTGCCTGGCCTGAGGCCTGCTCTGTTTGGCTTGTTGTCCAGAATTTAGATACTGGTTGGTCAGCTGTGTGGTCTGTGATTGGAATATCTATCATTGTGTCATCATCACAATCACAGATCACATCCACTTCTTCATCACCTTTGTACGTCTGTTCTGACTCTTATGAGGCAGCTAATTGCTGACAGCTTGTTTCTGGGACTGATAGGGCAGCAATAGATGGAGAAAATCCCTTTTTGGCATTCTTCCGGGCAATTTTTTTGCATTCTTGCTGCTAGTGGAACGGCCTTCCTTGGCCATCGATGTTGGTTGTGATATATTTGCCAAGGTCTAATCAAACTCAATATTATTTCCAGAAGTGTGTTCAGATAGCAAGATTTATTTTGAAGCCTCCATGGTGATAGATTTATCTACATCAGTATCCTCAGCATCAAGTGGATTAACAATAAGAACAGCTTGATTGGTAGTGTTATTGCAGAAAGGAGCAGTTTCCTGAGGACTAGAAGTACTTGCAACATTATTTAAATTTGATGCATGGAAAGGAGGAATGATTGTACCTTCTTCGAAGGTATCAGCTAACAAAATAGCTTCCACCTCCTTGAGAATTAAGAGCCTTGTTGGCAATCAAGGCAACCGGACGATACACTTCTGTGCATACTTCTTTACCCTTGCTTGCTATCACTAGAGGCTTCACAGGTGCAGGCTTTGGTACCTGAATCTCTAGATGTAAAATCTTGCATAAATCCTTATTGTGCCCTTGACGCCAGCAATGGGAGCAGTATAATGGGGCTTTCTCCCATGAAGGGGCTGCCAGAAGCTTTCAAAGCCTTCTGTTTCAACATATATGCATCGAACTGGTGTGACTAATAGGTCCATCTCAACACATACCCTAGCCAGGTGAGGGCGAGTTAAGGTAGCAACGACTGTGTCAATTTTAACTAGAATGCCAATAGCACGAGCAATTAAATAAATTGCATCCTTCCTATACAAATGGTTGCAAAATCAACTAACACAAACACGCTTATTACACCACAAAAATAGATCCCAAAAAAATTTAGAACTGCTAAATCTCACTCCTTTTGCACACTCTCTCTCACATAAAGGTGGGCCTCACACGTCACCAGATGGGACCCACAACACCCCATATGAGAGAGGGTGTGTAAAAGGTGTGTGAAAACGAGTGAGATTTAGCATTTTTGAAAAAAACCTTTATAGATTCCTATTTTCTTCTCTCAAAAAAGGTGTTGTGTAAGGTATGAATTTTTTCGTAGAATACACAATTCAAAATCAAATTCGATTAAGTAATTAATCGAATTTCAAACACTACTAGGCCAAGGGATTTAAATTTCCTTGGGCTAGAGATTGATGGGCCCCTGCATTATTTAAATTATCCAACTTAAAGCCCTTACCAATTCTAAAACTTGGGGAGCAAGGTAGATTAGGGGTTGAAAAGATAATATGATTGATAATAGGATTAATAAATACACAAAACAATTCCTAACCCTAACACCCCACCGCCATACGTAGGACCTAAGGAGGAAAAGGAAGGAGAAGCTTGGCCACCATTTTGAAGCTTGAAGAGGTGAAAATACAAGAGGTAAGTGGGACTTCCATGGGTAGGAGCATATTTAGGAATGGGTAGGCGCACATTTACGAGCTACTTGGTGGATTGATTTGTGTTGTTTTTATTGAATGAATTTATGTGAATGCTGTTTTCTTTTCTTTCACAATGTATTCTTGACGTAATAGAGTAGAGATCTATGTGGTTGGGCTTGCAACAGCATGAGAACGATGTGCTAAGTGTTTTCCTTAGCTGTTGTTTTCCTTCATGTGACTGAATCGTGGTTATTAAATGGAGGAGGGAAATCTTGACTTGCTTGTTAGATCTGATCATTCATGTTGATGTTTTTAAACCTGCTGAAATTGATCAAATACGTGACATTGATTTTTACCTAATTTACCTGCTCCTTGAATGAATAGAAGAATGAACGAACTGCTTTGGCCTCATGAATGAACGGCGTGTTTCAGGGACGAGCCGACTGCTTCACGAATGAGGTGCCACTTCACGATTGAACTGAGAAATCAGATTTATTGAGAAGTTGGTGTTCGTCATAGCTAGAAGTGAATAACACGATGCGAAATCTGAGTTTTGAGTTGTTTCTTTTCACCTGTTTTGGGACCTTCCTATCGGACCGTGAGGCCCTATATTCCCCTGATTCATGAGGCCGACAATGGCTGGTTGTTTTGCCACTCGAACATCCAGCATGCAACAGTTCGCCGGCCAATGAGAGTGAGCCTTTCACGCCGGAACATATACACCATGGCCGTGGTGATGGACGCACGACAAGGATGATGTCGTCGCGTGCGATTCTCGGCAGAACATTGCTGAGGTGCACTGTGGGGGAACGACGGCGTGCACTGCTGGGGACGATGGCGAGCACTGCGGGGACGACGACGTGCATGCTAAAGGGTGACCGACGGAATTTCAAGTTGCAGGGGCGGCGGAACAGTGAGCTTCGCCAAAAATTAGAGCTAGGGACGTCAAAGGTATGATGATGGTGATGTTGTCGCTGGCAATAATATCTGACAGAGTGGAGCGCGGCCATGATGATCGAGCATGGCTTGGTGACGCATAGAGACGTGAGGAGATTCTCACTGGGATCTGAACCACCGGCCAGTGAGACGAGCGACAATCAAAATTCTGAGGAAACGATTTGGCACAACACACCCTTCTTACGAATCCTGCCACGACGAAAGGTGATGATTTGCCGTCATAATGTCTTGACGCAACTCGCCCTCCTCAGAAAAACCTGCAGAGATGATCCCCCATTTGCTGGTGAGCCAACGTCGTGCGAGTCCGACTGCAGCTGCTGGTAATGGCTCTGGCACGCAGAAGGGTCTAAGGAGGGAAAAAATATGCAAGACAATTTGCGTCGGGTCTGGCACCGTTGCCATGACTAGTCATGCTGCCGGGAATGAACTTCGACGACTACGACGTGGTCGTCGACGGAGATAATGATTTAAAAATATATGAAATAATTTTGTGTGATTTAATTGCGTGTGAATGAATGAAGGACGGTGTATGTCGTATGCAATCGAATGTAATAAAGGATTTTTCATGATAATTGACGTACTTGAAAGGAATACTCGAAATTATGTGTGCTAAATTAATTCGTACTTGACTTAGGGGATTTAGCTGAATAATTGGATGTTATATGGATTATGTGAAATATTTGATTTCGTGTCTATTAAGAGGATGACTCCCCCTACTAAGCTTTTCGAAGCTCACACCCTACATGAATACTTTATTGCAGAGCTGGAATAGGGCGATGAGGAGTGAAGACATAGGAGTTGAAGCCAAGACTTGTTTCTCTTAATTATGACTTATTATTACAAGGAAGAAAGGCGTGAATGTATTCTCGCATTATTTGTATTTGTTTTTATTCTGAATTAGTGCCAAACTATGACAACGTGTCGGATGACTTTTGAGATGATGGATATTTATGTTTCATTATGACATTTATGATATTATTGACAAATTTATTGGCTCGGGTATAGCTTAATTGCTATACTGCCATAACGAATCTATAATCGAAATTGTGCCGGGTGACTCAAGTAGAAAGAAAATTACTTAATCGCGTGATGAGTCGAAAGACAACGATAACAAATCTTGTTGTTGTAGGAATGATAGAAAGAAGAAGAACCCGATCTCAGGCAGCGTTGGAGGAGATACCGCTTATCACTAAGGCGCCGGTGAGGAGGAAGTCCCTATTGCACCCACAGATGCTCCAAGGGTTGTTCCGAGGGCGGGAGCACCGGAGGAGATTCCTTTACCTACCATACCGGCTCCGACCACTTCCCTAAGTGCTGAGACACTACTGGTGCTCACTGCTTTGGCAGTTGCTTTAGCGCCCACAGCAATTCCTCCCTCACCCTCTGAGAGTCACGTGGATTGTCCAGAGTCAAGCCGGGTGACACCTCGGAGTGGACTACGATCGTTGTAGGAGGCTATGCATCGGATGAGGACCGCCACCTTCTGGGTTGACAAGGGTCCGGAGAGCGCTGAAATATGGTTAGAGGAAATAGAGAAGAATATGGAGGCTTGTGAGGTGCCAGAGGAACTAAAGTGAAGCCAGCTACGTATTATCTAAGTGGGAAGACATGCAATTGGTGGGAAAGTATTGCACCGGGACTGACTGAAGGGGGCCCACCTACCTGGGAAGCAATCACTAACACCTTCCGCAGTTACTTTGTGCCGTATGCCTAGCGTACGCAGCAAATGTGGGCGTTCGAGCATTGTATCAGCAGGAAGGGGAGACTGTATTAGAATACAACTCCTGGTTCCATGCCTTGGGCAAGTACTCTCCCTCGACCATGAATAACCATCAACTAAAGAATCTTCGATTTTTGAATGGTCTGCGTGAGTCATTTCAGGTACACACCCTTTTCAACCATGGGCAATCCCTAGCCGAGGGGAACCCATTTTGAATGATCTATGTGCTTGTTTGTATAGGTGGCGCTTATTGGGAAGCTCGGCATCCATTTCACTGCACTTCTAGATGCGACGGTGATGGTGGAGCCTAAGATGGATAGACAGGACGAAATGTTGAAGCGAGCCCATCACGCTGAGACCCGGGCACTGACCCCGACACTACTACCCCACCAACCGCCACTGCAAGGGGCTAGACCCTGCCCGATAGGTATTACGAACTTATTTGAAAACATGGACTGCTATAACTATGGAGTTCGAGGACATGGACAGGCAAGGTGCCCTGCCAGGACTGTTGTTGCACAAACCCCGGTTGCTGTGTCTCCTAGACCTATGCCCCCACTGCCACCGTTGCCCCAGGGACGAGTTAGAGCGTTGGCTATTACTCATGATCAGGCTGACGACAGGTTGGAAGAGGTGATAATAGGTACATGAACCCTTCTATATATGTGTTATATGTTGCGATTAGGAAGCAGCAAGTATAACTGCTATAGGATATGTCGATTTAGCATTGCCTTGTGTTAATGATATTGTTGGGTAGCAGGTAATCTGAGGGTCTTGGCTGGGATGGCATACACTTTATTTGATAGTGGAGCCACAAGATCCTTTATCTCAGTAGGTTATGCGGAAAGAGTTCGCGTGCTAGTTGGCTCATTACCAGTGCATTGTCTAGACTCCACTTCGCTCCGAAAGACTGAGTTAGCTACTAAGGGCGTGGAGCAGTGTCCTATTCTGGTCAGCGGAAGGAGCACTCCGGCAGACCTTACTCTCCTGGAGATGCAGGAGTTTGACCTGATTTTGGAAATGGATTGGTTGGCTGCAAATTATGCTCAGATCGATTGTCGTAACAAGAGTGTGTTATTCCAACCCCTTGGAGAGTTACCATTCGCTTATCATTGCACACCGGGAGGGAGGGGCCAGCCTCGCACGGAGATTCTTTCGGCCGTTTAGTCCCGGCGATTAGTACACTGTGGACATGATGCTTATCTGGCATTTGTGACTGGGACAGAGGAATAAAAAGGGAGAGTAGAAGAAATACCTGTGGTGCGAGAATTTTACGATGTATTTCCTGATGAGCTACCTCAACTACCCCCGAATCGGGAGATAGAGTTTGGGATCGATTTGATACCCGGGGCAGCCCCAATCTCAAAGACACCCTACCGTATGGCCCAAAGGAACTGGCTGAACTGAAAATCCAACTTCAAGAACTAATAGATCGCGGGCAAATCCGGCCCAGCATATCTCCATGGGGTGCCCCAATGTTATTTGTCCGGAAGAAAGATGGGAGCATGCAACTATGTGTTGATTACCGAGAATTGAATAAGGTCACTATTCGAAACCAGTATCCACTACCGAGGATAGATGACCTGTTCGATCAGCTAGCGGGTGCATGTGTATTCTCAAAGGTGGATCTGAGGTCTGGATATTATCAGATGAAAGTGAAGAGTGAGGATGTGGGTAAGACAGACTTCTGGACCCGGTACGGTCACTACGAATTCTAGGTGATACCGTTCGGACTAACGAATGCCCCTGCCGTGTTCAAGAATTTGATGAACAGAGTGTTCCACCCATACCTTGACAAATTTGTGGTGGTATTCATCGATGATATACTGATCTGCTCTCCGGATACTGAGACCAACGCTCGACACTTTCGAGCTGTTCTTTAGAAGCTTCGGGAAGAGTCCTTGTATACAAAGTTTTCGAAGTATGGGTTCTGGATCCGGGAGGTCGCATTTCTAGGACATGTGATTTCAGCAGTAGGGGTAGTCGTAGACCCTAGCAAGGTGGAAACTGTCATGGCATGGCCGGAACCAAAATCTGTGGGAGATATCCGGAGATTTCTAGGGCTAGCAGGGCACTACTGAAAGATTATTGAGGGGTTCTCCACACTGGCCCGACCGCTCATGAGGCTTACATAGAAGGGGTGAAATTTTAGTGGGATGAGATGTGCACCCGGGGGTTTGAGGAACTGAAGAAGAGATTGACATCAAGCCCCGATCCTGACCCTACCATGGGAGGGACTTGATTATGTGGTATACAGCGACGCTTTCAAGGATGGACTAGGGTGTGTTTTGATGCAAGAAGGCAAGGTGATAGCCTACGCTTCTCGTCAGCTGAATTCTTACGAAGTTAACTACCCCACCCATGATTTGGAGCTGGCGGCGGTAGTATATGCTTTCAAGATCTGGAGGCACTACCTATATGGGAACCGGTGATCTATACCGATCATAAGTTCTTGCAGTACATTTTAACACAGAAGGGACTGAACATGCGTCAACAACGCTGGATGGAGTTGATTAAAGATTATGACCTGGACATACAGTATCACCTAGGAACGACAAATCGGGTTGCTAATGCACTCAGTCGGAACGGAAAATTAGCAGTGTCATGTATGCTAACACGGGAGTGGGACAGTCTGGATCTAGAGGTGGTGAATTCAATATCAGCTCAAATGGCTGCGTTATGTGCGGAACCGAGTCTCGTGGGGCATATAAGAGAAGCTCAACAAAATTATGTTAGTATACAACGAGCACTTATGACTGTGAGGGGAGATGGGGTGAGTTAGCAAGTCACTACTGATGGTCGGGTATTGAAATTTTGGAGGGTATGGATTCTGGATGCCCCGAATTTGAAGAAAGAGATCTTGGGAGAGGCCCATAGGTCACGCACTAGTATCCATCCAGGAGTTACCAAAATGTATCAAGATCTCAAGAAGGCATACTAGTAGCCAAACCTGAGACGCGAGGTAGCTGAGTACGTAGCAAGGTGTATGATCTGCCAACAAGTCAAGGTCGAACATCAATGACCTGGAGGGGAACTGCAACCATTGGAGATATCTTAGTGGAAATGGGAGCACATTACCATGGATCTTGTGTCGAGCTTCCTGATGTTGTCTCGAAGGCATGACACCATCTGGGTGATTTTGGATCGCCTCACGAAGAGTGCCCATTTCTTACCCATGGCTTTGACTGACATTGTAGATCGATATGCCGAGAGGTACGTTGAGCACGTTGTGAGGTTGCATGGAGTACCCATAAGCATAGTCTCTGATCGAGACCTGTGATTTACCTCCCAGTTTTGGACTAGCTTGCAAGAAAGATTAGGGACCGAGTTGCGGCTCAGCACGGCTTATCACCTGCAGACAGATGGACACTCAGAGCATACTATTCAGATACTTGAAGACATGTTGCGAGCGTGCGTGTTGGAGTTTAAGGGGCCATGGGAACCATATCTACCGTTGATTGAGTTTGCCTACAACAACTTTCATAGTAGTTTGGGGATGACACCTTATAAGGCACTATATGATCGCTGATGCCGCTCCCTGTTATATTGGGATGAAGTGGGTGAGAAACATGTCACAGGACCGGAGATGGTCATGATCATTTGGAAAAACCTCCAGAAGGCGCTAGACTGACAGAAGAGCTGGGTGGACCTACGACGCCGCCCCCTTCGTCCTGGCAGTGGAGACGAAAGCATATTTGAGGGTGTCGCCTACGAAGGGAGTGATTCAATTTGGAAAAGGGGGCAAGCTGAGCCCAAGGTATATTGGACCCTATGATGTGCTGCATAAAATTGGAGAAGTGTCGTATAATGTTTTTATGTGTCCCAACTTCGCCAATACGTGGGTGATCCGAGTCATGTCTTGGATGTTGAGCAGTTTTCGATAACTACGGACTTGAGTCGAGTGGAGGAGCCAATTAAGATCTTACACCACAAGATAGTGCATCTTCGGAAATGACAGATTCCGTACGTGAATGTACATTGGAGCAACTACTCCGAAAGGGAAGCCACATGGGAGGCTGCTAACTGAATACAAGAATTCTACCCTCATCTATTTGAGCACCCCGGGAATGCGAGTTTCGAGGGGGCAACTTATCATTAAGGGGGGGGGGGGTAGGAAGTAACGTATGAATTTTTTCGTAGATTACACAATTCGAAATCAAATTCGATTAAGTAATTAATCGAATTTCAAACACTACTAGGCCAAGGGACTTAAATTCGCTTGGGCTAGAGATTGATGGTCCCATGCATTATTTAAATTACCCAACTTAAATCCCTTACCATTTCTAAAACATGGGGAGCAAGATAGATTAGGGGTAGAAAAGACAATAGGATAGATAATAGGATTTATAAATACACGGAACAATTCCTAACCCTAACACCCCACCACCATACGCAAGACCTAAGGAGGAAAAGGAAGGAGAAGCTTCGTCACCATTTTGAAGCTTAAAGAGGTGAAAATACAAGAGGTAGGTTGGACTTCCATGGGTAGGAGCATCTTTAGGAACAGGTAGGAGCACGTTTATGAGCTACTTGGTGGATTGATTTGTGTTGTTTTGATTGAATGAATTTATGTGAATGCTGTTTTCTTTTCTTTCACAACGTGTTCTTGAGGTAATAGAGTAAAGATCTATGTGGTTGGGCTTGCAACAGCATGAGAACGATGTGCTAAGTGTTTTCCTTAGCTGTTGTTTTCCGTCATGGGACCGAATCCTAGTTATTAAATAGAGGAGGGAAATCTTGACTTGTTGGTTAGATCTGATCATTCATGTTGATGTTTTTAAACCTACTGAAATTGATCAAATATGTGATATTGGTTTTTACGTGATTTACTTGCTCCTTGAATGAATAGAAGAATGAACCAACTGCTTCGGCCTCGTGAACGAATGGCTTGTTTTAGGGATGAGCTGACTGCTTCACGAATGAGGTACGACTTCACGATTGAACTAAGAAATCAGATTTATTAAGAAGTTGGTGTTCGTCATAGCTAGAAGTGAATAACACGGTGCGAAATCTGAGTGTTGAGTTGCTGTTTCTTTTCCCCCATTTTGGGACCTTCCTACTGGACCGTGAGGCCCCGTTTTCCCCTGATTCACGAGGCCAACGATGGCTGGTTGTGTTGCCACTCGAACATTCGGCGTGCAACAGTTCGTCGACCAATGAGAGTGAGCCTTTCAAGCCGGAATAGATACACCATGGCTGTGGTGATGGACGCATGACAAGGATGATGCTGTCGCGTTCAATTCTCAGTAGAACATTGCTGAGGTGCGCTGTGGGGGAACGACGGCGTTCACTACTGCGGATGACGGTAAACACTGCTGGGACGACGGTGTGCACGCTGCGGAGTGACTGGCGAAATTGCAAGTTGCAGGGGCGGCGAAACGGTGAGCTTTGTCGAAAATTGGAGCTGGGGTCGTCAAAGGTGTGACGATGGTGATGCTGTCACCGACGATAACACACGGCAGAGTGGAGCGCGGCCACAATGATTGGGCGTGGCTTGGCGATGCACAGAGATGCGAGGAGATTCTCGCCAGGATCTAAACCACCAGCTGGTGAGACGAGCGATAATCAAAAATCTGAGGAAACAAATACGACGGGCCGACGCCATAATGATTTGGAACGACACACCCTTCTTATGAATCCTGCCGTGAAGAAAGGTGATGAGTTGCCATCATAACATCTTGACACGACTCGCCCTCCTCAGAAAAACCTGCAGCGATGACCCCACCTTCGCCGGTGAGCCAATGACGTGCGAGTCCGACTGCGGCTACTGGTAATGGCTCTGGCACGAAAAAGGGACAAAGGAGAGGGAAAATACGCAAGACGATTTGCGTCGGGTCTAGCAATGTTTCCATGACTAGTCGTGCTGCCGGAAATGAACTTCGACGACTACGGCGTGGTCGTCGACAGAGATAATGATTTAAAAATATATGTAATGATTTTATGTGATTTAATTGTGTGTGAATAAATGAAGGACAATGTATGCCGTATGAAATCGAATGTGATAAAGGATTTTTTTATGATAATTGGCGTACTTGAAAGGAATACTCGAAATTATGTGTGCTAAATTAATTCGTACTTGACTTAGGGGATATAGCAGATTAATTGGATGTTATATGGATTATGTGCAATATTTGATTTCGTGTCTATTAAGAGAATGACTTCTCCTACTGTGCTTTTCGAGGCTCACACCCTACATGAATACTTTATTATAGAGCAAGAACAGGGCGACGAGGAGTGAAGACATAGGAGTTTAGGCCAAAACTTGTTTCTCTTAATTAAGACTTATTATTTCTAGGAAGAAAAGAGTGAATGTATTCGCGCATTATTCGTATTTTTTATTCTGAATTTGTCCCAAACCATGACGGTGTGTCCGATTTCTTTTGGGATGATGGATATTTATGTTTTATTATGACATTTATGATATTATTGGCAAATTTATTGGCTCATGTATAGTTTAATTGCTATACTGTCATAACGAATCCATAATCGAAATTTGGTTCGTTACATGTTGTGTCTTCCTCTTCATAGGTTCTTCAGAATTTAGGTTAGGCGGGTCTTCATCATTGTTGTTTCCCCAGAATTGGCTTATGTTCGCATACATCATGCCGGTAATCGACCCCACTAACCAACGCCCGTAGCAATTTGAAGGCAATTATGCACTCGGAGAGACCACCAAATGTTTTGTTTGGTAAACTCTGTGGATGTCGATGTATGTGGCTCTTGTTGCTTGAAGATTTTTTCATTCCTCATTCTCCAAGTCTACCATGTACTGTGCTGCCAAATCCAGGGGTGGATCTAGACTTTAAATACCACGAGTGCTCAAGCGGAATGACTTTGATTAGCTTCCCATATCTTTATCCCCTCCTGCATGGTTGCTTCTGCCATTCGCAGATCACTTTTTTGTCATCTCAGCAGCTAACAGTTCACTATCTTCATGCTGATGGCCAGATAACCAAACATATGAATGTTAAAGGGTGACTCATGGTCATGATGCTAATGGATGGCCCTCAATCGCTTGACAAACAACTCAACAAGAAAATCAAATTTCACTATATGTCAAAAAGGAGAACATGAACAACATAACATATGAAACTAAAAATTTGTAAATAAAACACAGGTTGTTGTCTGCAAATTGAATGAAGCACCATTTAAATGAAGGGATGTGACTTCATATAGGTGGATCAATCCAATCATTCCGAATCAAAGATTTTGAACAATTGGGTCAACATCAAACTTACAGAAAAAAATTTGCATAGTTAATGGCAAACATGACAAGGTTCTTTCTTATTATAAATAAGTAAATTAACAGATTCAACCAGTTTCCACCCCTAAAAACATATGAGCAAGCGTTGGTGTCAACCCAATAAATAACATGCTTCATCAAAGTGAGAAGGTATGGCAGGGGCAAGTAATACAAAAACTGATGTGTAATTTAGGAAAGCATAGAAATGGATAAGAATGAACAACCTAAATATGGTGGAGAAAATACCTAGCAAAGTAATCAGATTAAGCACAATGATTAAAGTATAGAACCTACAGTAAATCATTCAGCCTCATTTGTTTTTGGTTGGACTTTGAAAATCATGTCGTAAGAAAAAAATGGAGTATTTAATAAGAAGTAAAAGGTATGAAATAGGAATAAAAAGCTACTCTTACCTTATTACATTATCTAGTTAAATAGAAGAATTGTGTTACAGTTTTTTATTAGGCAATATCATTGTTAAAATAGAAGAAAAGCTATGGGAGAAGGCTGGACAACAAACATCAATTAAATAGTTAAATGTAGAGCACGAATAGCAGACCCAATCATTTTTGCTAAAATTGATCTTGAGAACAAATGTCTGAATCTGTTTACTGGACCTCAAATCCCCAATCCCCCGCAGGCAGGCAAAATACTAGTTAAAGTAGAATCATTTAACCTCACCTTGTCTTCCAACATTCTGCAGAAAATCTTCAGTCACCTTATGCCCTCGTCATTCTCGCAAAATCCCTAGAGCTAAAGCACCCCGGTTGATCCCTATAAAATATTTTAGGGGGGGGGGGGGGGCTGGGGGTACTTGCCCCCCCCCCCATGTATCTGTTCCTCGCCAAATCACGCGAAGAATGTCGTTGTTCCATGGTTGACTTTGTTTCTCTGTAAAGAAAGCTAAGTGATCTTCTATTGTGTTTATTTGCTGATTTGTTGTCTGATTAAAATTGTCGAGCCATTCGTATACTTTGCTCCAAATACGGATTGATATATTGCATTGAATCAATAGGCGATCCTCTGTCTCAATTGTTGTTCCACAGAGTGGGCAAGCGTCATTCTCTATGTTGATTCATCTGCCAATGAGATTGATCTTCCTCGGAAGCCTCCTCTGCAGCAACTTCCAGTTGAAAGCACTAATCTTGCCAGGTACTAAGTTGTTCCACGCCTTTGCTGCTTGTTGCAGGTCTTGATTTTCTGGCCAATAATCTTGCATAAAAAAGTTATGAGCATTCTTAATTGTATATTTTTGTGTACCTTGCGTAGCTAAGGCCCATTGGTCCTCTCCTTCCGTCGCAGGTGGAGCGTTAAGGAGAAATTGTTCTAGCTCCACGAACTGCTAGATCCAAATCCATCTCCACTGATCCTCAGAGTAATATCCTTTTGCACTTATTATAGCATTTTTGTCTTCGGTTGTTTGGTATATGAGGTTGATTTCTGCGCTAGAGTATGTTGTCCTTTCAATTTATCATGGTAAAACAATGTTTATCCACCATTTCCAATTTGTACTAATTGATCTTTAAAACTTTGTGCTTTGCTTCTTTGAGTATATCCTTCCACTAAGATGATTTGTGTCTCCGTCCTGTTTGATTTTCTGCTTGGATACTTGAAATCCAAAAATTGCCATATTTTTCCCTGATCACTTCTTACCAAAACTGTTCCTCAGTACCATTTTTGCTTGCCATTTGGATTGCAATGATCGGTTGAATTGTTCCATGTTCCTCATGCCTAATCCACCTTTATGTTTTGTGAAGCATAATTTATCCTACGCAACCCATGCTATCCTCTTATGTCCCGAAGTTTTATCCCCCCCCCCCCCATAAAAAATTCCTCAATTTTTGAGTGATTTTTTGAAGAATCCCTTTTGGTGCCTTGTAGAGGAACAGGTAATGGGTTGGGATGGTTGAAAATACTGCTTGTACTAAAACAATTCGTCCTCCAAATGATATTGATTTCCTATCCCACCTCTGAATTCTCTTTTGTATGAGATCAAGGATTGGTTTCCAAGCTCCCAATCTTTTGTGATTGATTCCAACTTCCACTCATAAATATTTGAATGGAATATTGTTAGTTTTGCAGTTTAGTGCAGTCGCTTGTCTTTCGCCTTCCCGTTAGTCCATGTTGATTGGAAATAACCTGTTTTCATAAGTTCACCCTTAGTCCTGAGCAAATCTCAAAAAGTCATAGTATTCTTTTGCAAATTAATATATCTTGATTAGAACCACTTCCAAACGCGTATCATCAGTAAATTGTTGATGAGTGATAGTTAATCCCTGGCTTCCTAATTTTTATCCTTCCATCCGTCCCTCAGTTTTTGCCTTGGATATTAAGACAATTAGGCCCTCTGCCGCTATAGTGAATAATATGGGTGGGCAAATGGCCTTTAGGCCTCAGGATTGTCCTGCGGCCCGATAGGTCCAAAATTCGAAGCCCAAATCCTAGAAAAAAAGAATTCGAGATGTGTTCGGGCTCTAAAAATAGGTTCTGAACCTAGTTCGGGACGGGATCAGGCCTGTCCCATTTTAAACGGGACATGCCCGAAGTCCGGACTAAAAATAATAAAATATTAAAAAAATTAGTTTGATTGTTGGGTTGGACCAAGCCCAGCCCAGCCGACAACCCTATTTCATACCGATCAGTCGGGCCCTCACAATTTTTCATTCCTTCTTCGACCAAACCAGACGGTAGATGTATGAGTGACAATTTCTTTAGTTTCGTCGATCCCGTACTCTCATTCGAATTGGTACACAATCTTGACGAGGAAGATGCGTCGATGCAGTCAGTCAGTACCTTTTCCTCCTATAAGTTTTATTGTGTTTATAATAGTTTTTGAGGAAACATCTTCCTCGTTCATCATTATCCTGAATTGGTTTGGTTATTCTTCTTTACTTTATTACTATCAGTTTGTTGAACAATGAAGAAAACATTCAAACAATCACAGTATATTGAACTTGCATTTTAATTGTTACTAAGCTTATCATGTAACTTGTCTTATTTTATATGCAATCTGAGTTGGAAAGAATTGAAGAATGCATGGAAAATGACTTTGAGGAGTTTGATGAAATGGACATGGATATGGAGGCTGAAATGGATGAAGAAGAAGCAGTTACAACCACGAGGACTATAAAAAACTATCAAACCACGATCTTTGTTATTGCAACCACAGACTTAGGTTTGTTTTCAAGTTGTGCAACAAAAAAATAAACATTATTTTTTTTTAATTCGGGCTCGGGCCGTCCCGAGGACCGAAGTCCCAATTGGGACTTCGGACTTCGGGATGGGATCAGGCCCAAAATTTTGGGCCCGAACCAAAACGGCCGAATCCCAATCCCGAATCTCGAATACCCACCCCTAGCGAATAATAAAGGAGATTGGAAATCTCCTTGTCTTAGCCCTTTTTCCATCCTAAACTCCCCGTAAGAGCTCCCATTCACCGTGGTTGAGACATTTTGCAAAGTCCAACTTCAAAAGTGAGTACTTCTTTTTCCGGGATTTTGCATCACTAATTACTTCATTCGCTACTAATACAATGTCCAATATTTATCTATGCAAAATGAACCTTGTCTGCATCTGGGATATTATTCTAGGATGAACTTTTGCCAATCTTGTTGCTAGTGGCTTAGATAGTATCTTGTATATGTTGCCTGCCATTGAGATGGGTCTGAAATCCCATATTTCTTTGGGTGCAGCTGTTTTTGGGGCTAAAACCACTAGAGTTGAGTTGAGTCCTTCGGTCATTTTGGCCCTATTCCAAAAAATCTTGTCGAAATTTGTTGATATACCATTTTATCATGTCCCAAAAAATGCTTCAAGAATCGAAAATTAAAGTCATCAGGTCGTTGGCTTTTGTCTCTACCACATTTTGGCACTGTATCCCATATTTCGTCCTCAGTAAAAGGTTCTATCAGCATGTGATTCTCCTACTCAGTAACCAAATTTTCCATTTGCCAATTTACTGTGGGTCTCTGATTTGCTTCGTCTGAAAAGTGCTTCTGAAATTGCTCATGAATTTGCTACTTTACTACTGTCACTTCTGTCTTCCATTCACCATCCAAAAGAAAGCCTCTTATATTATCCCTTGCCCATCTTTGTTTGACAGTGGAATGAAAATACTTTGAATTAGCATCCCCCTGTGATAACCATCACGCTCTTGACTTTTGGTAGTTCATCGAGTCTAGCATTTTCTGCAATTTTATCAACTCTTCCTTTGCTTTCTTTCTATCGGTTTTCTCCTGCTTTGTGATTGTACCCTCTTCTACTTTCATGTATGTTTCCAAAGATAAACCTATTCCACTCTTTTAACTTTAGTTTCAGCTCTTTCATTTTAATGAACAAAACCTGACCTTGTCTTCCTCCTGCTTGTATGTTACTCCAAGATTCCCTCACAAATGCGTCAAAATTATCGTGCATAAACCACACATTTATGACCTTAAATGGTTTATTCCCCAATTCTGATTATCGTGTACTAAGATGATTGGGCAGTGATCCGAGTATCTTCTACCAAAGGAGATTTGGAAGATATTTTGCCATTTTTGTAGCCACCCATTCGATACTAAAAAGCTATCCAACCTGCTTGCGCTGTTTCCGCCTGGTTGTTACCAGGTATATTGTCGGATCTATAGTGGCAAATCTACTAATTCTGCCTCACTTATAAACTGATTGAATTCCATTATTTCACTTCGTGACACTGCGGAGATTCTAAGTTTTTCGTGCTGTGATCGTACTATGTTAAAGCTGCCACAGACACACCATAATTCATCTGAATTCATTTGGATTCTTTGTAGGACATTGCTCCAAAGCTGCCTTTTCCCCGCAATATTGCCCGAGAGTAGACATTTATCACATTGATTTTAGTAGCGTCTTCCATCCATCTGCCAGACACAATTAGGATTCCATCCGCTCTCCACACATTTGCCATGCTAAAAGCCTCTTTTCTCCAAGCCACCAGCAACCCCCCTGAGCAACCTTGCGATGAGATATCAATAACATCTACATCTCTAGAGTTCCACAAGGTTTCACAGAATCTGTACTCCACTGCTGCTTTCTTAGTTTCTTGTATGCTTATCATTTGAATATCATATCTTCGAATTGACTCCTTAATCTCCTTATGTTTATTACCTCCACCAATTCAACGTGCATTAAAATTGAGCACCCGCATCTAAAACAGTTTTTTAATCACCTATTTGTCTATCAAGGATTCTATTATGTTGGAGAAATGCCTTGTAAAGGCATGTGATGATGAAGGGAAAATGCATTTGTCCCATACCGGTTTGGGAAAGGAAAAATGAAGGGTTTATATACATTTTCCTTCAAGTGGGTTGTATAGTGTTTGCGGAGATGCGCTCTGCCCACACGCGTGCGCGCCACAGTCGCCGCTGCCCGGCTGGCCCGGTCGTGCGTGTGTGTGTGCTGGGCCGATGCTCTCCTTCGAGGCCCTTCTTGTTTTTTGTGGGCAATTCCCTTCTTGGAGAGGAAGATAATAATATTATGGATAATTATTAAAAACACGTTTCCGAACGTGATAGACGTGTATCGAACATGAGAGGTCACGATGAGTTTGAGTTATAGTGGGATACGAACTCTTCAAATCCCATCTATAAATATGGTCTCATATTGTGTTCGACAATGAAAATACACTTGTGAATTAACAATCCAAATATATTTCTCTTCTTCTCGAGTTCTCTTTGAGCAAGGGTTCCAAGGGTGTCTTTCTCCAACCTCTGATCACGAAGTGCTTGCGTGAAAGAGGTTGCAGTGGAAAACATCAGGAGCGACCGACATACTGACCATTAGCACCATAATGGTGCCGAAATCACTTTCAAGGCAGTGTGCGTGTCCACAACACAGCTTGAAATAGGAAAATCGATAAGTTCTCATGTTCGATAATTTGCTCTATTTTACCAACAATTTAAAAGCGATGTTCTGCAAATTATCTTGATGCCTAGCTTTCGATCTGTTCCTGATTTGTCTAAGTTAGAACCTCGTGATGGAGGCAATTATAAACAATGGGTGCAGAAATTGCTGATAGTTTTCGAAACTCTAGAGGTTGATTATGTGCTGCTCGAAAATACTTCTGAGTTACCAACTCTTATTGGTCCCCTGACCGTGGCCGAAACATCCAAATGCGAAGCTATTTCCCAGGCCAGCAAGAAGTACGAGAAGGACAAAAAAACTGTTCATGGACATCTCCTCAACCACATGGTCAACAACTTGTTCGACATATTCGTGGTGTTCAAATATGCCAAAGCAATCTGGGATGCCTTAGAGAAGAAATATGGTGCTGACGATGCAGGGAAAAAGAAATATGTCATCGAAAAATGGCTCGCCTGTAGAATGGAGGAGGATACACCAATCTTGGACCAAGTGCACACCTATGAGAACTTGTGCGCCGACGTCATCAATAAAGGAATGAAAATCTGTGAAGTATTTCAGGACAATGTCTTGCTTGAACATTTTCCACCTTTGTGGGTAGAATATAGAAATCATCTCAAGTACAAGAAAAGGGATCTAACTCTGCAAGAACTCAATAGTCACATGAGAACCGAAGAAGCAAATTGTCTTAAAGATAAGCATCATTCTGGTCATGCTGATTACTCTAATGCTCATCTTATTGAAACAGAACGTCCCTACATCAAACTACAAGTTGGAATAAAAAGGCCGAATGATCGCCCTCACATCAAGCCACGACCAGGATAAAGGAAACCGCCAAGAAACTAGCCACCAAATGTGAAGCTGATCTGCTTTCTCTGCAATGCCCCTGATCGCAAGTCACCCCATGTCCAAAGCGCAAGCACATGGCAAAGAAGTGAATTTGTGGACCACAAACCAATCTGATCAAGAGGACAACAAAAATGAGGATGACGAAGAATTTATTGCAGCAATGATAAGTGAATTCAACCTGATCGAGAACAAGGTTTATTGGATTGTGGATACTGGAGCAAACAAAAACTTTTGCACCAACAGCGAGCTCTTCCACGAGTTTAAAGAAGCAATACAAGGCCAACAATGCTACATGAGAAACTCTAGCACGTTCGGTGTCCTGGGAAAGGGGAAGGTGTTATTAAAGCTTACTTCTGCAAAGACCCTGTCTCTCAGTGATGTTCTGTATGTTTCATCCCTTTGTCGCAACATAATCTCTGATGGTCAACTCTACAAAGCTGGAGTTAAGCAAGTGATAGAAGCTAATAAGCTAGTACTTACTCATGGAGGAAAGTTCATAAGAAATGGATATTATAGTCAGGGATTATTTGTTCTGAATGTATCCTCTGATGAACCTAATAAAGCATTTACTTCTGTTTATATGGTTGAGTCTATTGACATTCGGCATGTAAAGTTAGGACACGTAAATGTTGGTTCCATGATGAGGCTAAGGAATAAGTCCTTGATACCCTCAATCGACACCACTGAATTTTCGAAATGTGGAATCTGTGTTGAAGCAAAGCATCCCAATAAGCCCTTCAAGATAGTCATGGAAAGACAACTGAACTCCTCGGGCTAATACACTCTGATCTCACGGACTTCAAAATACAAGGAGCAGAAATGGTCATCACTACTATGTAACCTTTATTGATGATTACTCTAGATACTACAGAGTGTACCTGCTAAGATCCAAAGATGAAGCTGAGGATGCTTTTATAAAGTACAAGGCTGAAATAGAAAATCAGTTAGATCGGAAGATAACAACAATGATCTAATAGAGGAGGCAAATATGGATCTATACCATTGAAATAATTCTTTGAGAAGAATGACATCATACATGAAGTAAGTGCACCTCACACACCTCAACATAATGGAGTAGCTGAAAGAAAGAACAGGACTCTCAAGGACATAATGAATGCTATGCTATTAAGCTCTGGACTATCTGATGATATGTGGGGAGAGGCGATATTGACAGCCTGCCATATACTCAATTGTGTGCCCATAAAAAATTGAATAGGACCCCATATGAACTGTGGAAGGGTTATGCACCCAATCTGAGTTACTTTCGAGTTTGGGGATGTTTAGCGAAAGTTGGAATTCCTGATATTAGGAAAACCACTATTGGAACAATGACACTTGATTGCACGTATTGGATATGTTGGGAATAGTGTTGCTTACAGATTCATGGTATTGAGCGATCGCACTATTTCGGAATCAAGGGATGCTGAATTCTTTGAGGATATCTTTCCTTTAAGGAAAGTTGATACGCTAGCCTACTACTGAAATTGTTCCCGAACAGTCGAGTTTGTCGGTAGTGGGCTTGAATCCTGTGTCATATGTTGATGAGATAAGAAGAAGCAAGAGGAAATGGATTGAATCTACATTTGGACCTGACTTTATCTCTTCATACCTGACTGAAGTTGAAACTTCTAACACATCAAGTGTGGATTAATTATATGCTTATATGATAGGTGATGACCCCTCAGACCTACGCTGAATCAATTCAGTCAGTGGATGCTAGTTTTTGGACGGAGGCGATCAAGAGTGAACTTAATCTCTTATCGATAATGGGACTTGGAAACTAGTGGACTTACCTAGAGGATGCAGGCCTATCACCTGCAAATGGATCTTCAAGAAGAAAATGAGACCTGATAGGTCTATTGAACGATTCAAGGAAAGACTTGTGACAAGATCATTGGGACGATTCACGCAGAAAGAAGGGATTGATTTCTTTAACACCACCTCTCCTGTGACGAAGATTGGGACGATTAGAGTACTGATTGCATTGGCTTCTCTGCATAATCTATTTATTCATCAGAAGGATGTGAAGACTGCTTTTCTTAATGGAGATCTGGATGAGGAGATCTACATGACCCAACCTGAGGGGTTCGTCGTTCCAGGACAAGAAGACAAGGTTTGTCGGCTTGTGAAGTCTCTCTATGGACTGAACCAAGCACCTTTACAGTGGTATGAGAAGTTTAATTCTACCATGATCAGTGATAGATATGTAGTGAACACTTCTGACTCTTGTGTCTACTCGAAGATGGTTGGAGTAGACTATGTGATAATATGTTTGTATGTCGATGATTTGTTGATCTTTAGTAGAAGCATGGAGACTATTGATTCTACTAAGATTTTTCTGTTGTCTAAATTTGAGATGAAGGAACTGGGAGAGGAAGATGTAATCTTAGGGGTGATGATTGCAGGAACTCCAAATGGGATTACTCTGTGTCAATCTCACTACATTGAGAAGGTGCTCAAGAAGTTTGATCATTATAATGTGGAACTTGAACAGACTCCATATGACTCATCGGTTCATATGGGAAGAACATGGGTGTGGTGGTATCCCAAGAAGAGTATGCTAGAGTCATTGAGAGTGTTATGTTTATCATGAACTACACTTGTCCCGATATTTCTTATGCTGTGAGCCGGTTGAGTCGATGCACTCATAGTCCTAGTAATGATCACTGGATGGCTCTTCGTCGTCTTCTCAGATATTTGAGAGGGACTATGGATTGGTGCTTGCATTATGGTCGATTCCCTGAGATGTTGGAAGGATATTGTGATGCGAACTAGGTCGCTGATAATGATGAGGTGAGCTCTACTAGTGGATACGTGTTCACCCTTGGTGGAGGTACCGTATCTTGGAAGTCTACAAACCAAACTTGTATCGCCCGTTCCAGCATGGAGTCAGAACATATGGAACTTGAGTTGGCTGGACAGGAGGGAGAGTGGTTGAGGATTCTACTGGCTGATCTGCCAATGTGGGGGAACAAGGCATCTCCTGTGTCTATTCATTGTGATTCACAGGCAGCCATTGGTGTTGCTAAGAACAGTGTCTACAATGCAAAGAAGAGACACATTCGACTTCGGCATGGAGTGATCAACCATCTTCAGAAGAATGGAGTGATCAACCAACTTCAGAAGAATGGAGTGATCGCTCTGGACTTTGTGAGATCCTAAAAGAACATGACACATCCTTTCACAAAGGGGTTGTCAAGAGTGGTAGTTCTTGACTCAGCTAAAGGTATAGGATTGAAGTCTGCGAGATAGAAACTTTTATTTCTATTAAAATAGATTGTTTCGTTGAGATTTTCCAGTTCCTTTTGGTATTGATTTATGCTTTATGTTTGACTCCATTTCGTTCCATGTGTGAATTATTACATTGCGATGTATCGAGTTTGGAATTCATAACATTTATCATTACTGATTGTTGACATATTCATAGCTCATGCGTGGGTGGTTCCATTGAGTGGAACTTGATGAATCTATGGATGAGGATGAACAGTCACCGCGGTGACATGTTCACTATGTGAGTCCTACCGGAAAATGAGGGTAGAGAACTGCGGTTCTCCTCATTTGTGGGGGCGGAGGACTATTGATGATTCCCATGCATGAATGGTCTGACCGTCTTGCCAAGTGAATTGGGAGTTGGTAGAGAATGGTATAGTTGACTCTCCCATGTGTGGGATAAAGGGACATGGGCTATATCTGCATTCTCCTCAATTGAGGGGCAGAAGACAGATCCAGACAGGCACTGGTTCGAACCTAGTCGAGGGATGTGAGAGAGTAGAGAAATGCGTAGCTGGCTCTCCCAAGCATGGGATAGAGAGACATGTGCTACATTGGCATTTCTCCTCATTTGAGGGGTAGAGGTTTTGGATGTCTATGGAACGTTTCTGTTTTGCCGAAAAAGTGGAGAGAGTAGAGAATTTAGTAGCTGACTGTCCCCATGCGTGGGGGTAGACAGTCATGGGCTACAAGAGGATTCTCCCCACTAAGGGTCAGAGAACAGAAACAGACGGCTCTCCCCATGCATGGTGGTAGAGGGTCGTAGGACACCTTTTGGTTCTGCCGAAGATGGGTAGTAAAGGATCATATGTAACTAGTTTTCCCCTACGGGGCTCTGTGGAGATTAAAAGTCATGGTGCTACAGTAGTTGTCTCTTCCCTGCGGGGCCTTGTGGTGATTGGGAGCATTGGGCTACTTAAAGATCCTACCCATCTATGGGGGCAGAGAACCATGTGGTGTGACGGAGGATGAGATCTAGGCTCTTAATGTCTCTCTCCTACATGTGGGGGCATGGGAGTCACCTTAGTGAATGTGAAGGTTGGCCACCTTCCATGACAGATGTCAATCTTTCTAGAGCATTCACAAAACAAATGGCATGCGCATGGGCCTGGTAAATAAACGTGCAAGTGACCGTATTGTGGAGTTTGAATACCTTAAGAGTTGTATACGTGATGAGGGGATAGTGACCCAAGCCCAAATGAATTTAAGAGCAAGTTCACTCGTGAGTTCAAGAGTTCAATACTTAGTTCATTCACTCACTGGGTCAGTGATGCATTCTCAATTCACAACTTGTCAATTCAAATAGAAAGATATTGACATTTGAGTATATGACTCTTCTTTTGCTAAAATGGAATACCTTTCCAAATCATTTGTTGGGGACTGTTGGAGAAATACCTTGTAAAGACATGTGATGAAGAAGGAAAAATACATTTGTCCCATACAGGTTTGGGAAAGGAAAAATGAAGGGTTTATATACATTTCCCTTCAAGTGGATGATGTAGTGTTTTTGAGGAGATGAGCTCTGCCCCCACGCGCGCGTGCCGCTGCCACCTTCCGTCTGTCCCGGTCTAGTCTGGTCTAGTCTGGTCTAGCGCCCGCCCGGGTCGATTCGGTCCGGTCTGGTCGTGTATGTGTGTGTGTATGTGTGCGGACGAGCTAAGCCGATGCTCTCCTCCTAGGTCAATCATTTATTTTGGCCAAGAAAATATTAATCTATTTTGATTCTCATTTTTTGGGCAATTCCCTTCTTGGAGAGGAAGATAAATATTTATTGAAAACACGTTTGCGAACGTGATAGACGTGTATCAAATATGGGAGACCAAGATGAGTTTGCGATATAGTAGGATGCGAACTCTTCAAATCCCATCTATAAATATGGTTTCATATTGTGTTCGAAAATACACTTGTGAATTAGCAATCCACATATATTTCTCTTCTTCTCGAGTTCTCTGAGTAAGGGTTTCAAGGGTATCTTTCTCCAACCTCTGATCTCAAAGTGCTTGCGTGAAAGAGATGTCAGTGGTAACCTTCAGGAGCGACCAGCGTATTGACCAATTAGCACCACGGTGGTGCCGAATGTGCTTTCAAGGCAGTGTACGCGTCCATGACACAACTTGAAATAGGGAAATCAATAAGTTCTTGTGTTCAATAATTTGCTCTATTTTACCAACAATTTGAAAGCAATTTTTCTGCAAATTATCATGATGCCTAACTTTCGATCTGTTCCTGATTTGTCTAAGTTAGAACCTCTTGATGGAGGCAATTATAAACGATGGGCGCAGAAGTTATTGATATTTTTTGAAGCTATAGAGGTTGATTATGTGCTGCTCGAAAATACTCCTAAGTTACCAACTCTTATTGGTCCCCTGACCGCGGCCGAAATGTCCGAATGCGAAGCAATTTCCCAGGCCATCAAGAAGTACGAGAAGAACAAAAAACTGTTCGTGGACATCTCCTCAACCACATGGTCAATAACTTGTTCGACTTATTCATGGTGTTCAAATCTGCCAAAGCAATCTAGGATGCCTTAGAAAAGAAATATGGCGCTGACGATGCAGGATAAAAAATATGTCGTCGGAAAATGATTCGCCTATAGAATGGAGGAGGATAAACCAATCATGGACGAAGTGCACACCTATGAGAACTTGTGCACCGACGTCATCAATGAAGGAATGAAAATCTGTGAAGTATTTCAGGCCAATGTCTTGCTTGAACATTTTCCACCTTCGTGGGTAGACTATAGAAATTATCTCAAGCACACGAAGATGGATCTAACTCTGCAAGAACCCATTAGTGACATGAGAACCGAAGAAGAGAATTGTATTAAAGATAAGCATCATTCTGGTCTTGCTAATTACTCTAATGCTCATCTTATTGAAACAGAACGTCCCTACATCAAATCACAAGTTGGAACAAAAAGGCCGAATGATTGCCCTCACCTCAAGCCGCGACCAGGACAAAGAAAACTGCCAAGAAACTAGCCACCAACTGTGAAGCTGATCTGCTTTCTCTGTAATTCCCCTGATCGCAAGTCATACCAATGTCCAAAGCGCAAGCACATGACAAAGAAGTGAATTTGTGGACCACAAACCAATCTGATCGAAGAGGATGACGAAAATGAGGATGACGAAGAATTGATTGCAACAATAATAAGTGAAGTCAACTTGATCGAGAAAAAGGTGGATTGGATTGTGGATACTGGAGCAAACAAACACTTTTTCGCCAACAGAGGGCTCTTCCACGAGTTTGAAGCAGCAACACAAGGCCAACAATGCTACATGGGAAACTCTAGCACGTCTGGTGTCCTTAGAAAGGGGAAGGTGTTATTAAAGCTTACTTCTGGGAAGACCCTGGCTCTCAGTGATGTTCTGTATGTTCCATCTATTCGCCGCAACATAGTCTCTGGTGGTCTACTCAACAAAGCTGGAGTTAAGCAAGTGATAGAAGCTAATAAGCTAGTATTTACATGTGAAGGAAAGTTCACAGAAATGGGATATTATTGATGAGCACAATATGAAATGCACCTATATGCAAGCATACATAGTCATGCAAGTAGTAAATCCTTGGTGAACAAGGGTCATCTCCCATGGGAGTAGATCTAGCACATGCTTTTTTGAATACAATTTCAGAGTAACTAAAATGATTTGAGATTGTCACTACTCTAAACCAATGTGAAATGCAACTAAAACAACTAAACAACACTTGAATATATCCCAATGTGATCCATATGCATCAAAAGATCCAAAATAAGAACAATCACTA
>JAOYMZ010043401.1:0-14930 GCA_025802335.1 Pinguicula primuliflora | reverse complement strand
AACAGACTTATTTTGTCAAATTGACTTATAAGGCAGAATTGACTGATAAAGTGACTTATAAGGCGACGCTAAACACAGCCTCAGACTATATTATCAATTAATTTGGGTGATGTGCTGCACTCAGATACAAGAGCCACTACAAGTCATCCATATTTGCAGTGACGGATACAGAAATTTTGGAAGGGGGTCACGATTCCCTAATTTTGAATGTATAATTGTTTTAAATATGTTAATAATTATTTTATTAATATACATATTTAATTTCACGAAATTTAACTACGTTGAATTATATACATAGTAGAAGAAAAAAATAAGTTGCATCCAAAGATAAAGAAAAAAACTATAGAAGCATAGAAAAAAAGAAACCATAATGAAATTACATTTATTAAATTTTTGTATACCCAATTTGGTATACAAAATTTTTAAACCACTTTCATTTGTCGAAATAGTCCCAAAATCTTCGTATAATGATGATTCCACAACCGATTACAGATTTTGCTTACAATGATTTAAACCAAACCAAACATACCCAGTAAATCCCACCTTAGGCAGGGTCTGGGGAGGGTAAGATGTACGCAATCATACTCTCACTCCTCAATAAGATGGAAAGACTGTTGCTTACAATGATTTCACAGCTAAAAATTTCTAAAACCACAACAATATGAATTTATAGCACGAAAAATTTAACAAAAAATTTTCGATTAATTTCAGTCGCCAAAATCTCTGCATCACTAATGTGAACGGTTCAGAGGCATCTCTTTACCAAGGATTTCGAAACTGATCTTATTTTTTTATTTCGACAATCGAAAATGATTGAAAAAATTTTATATCGAAATCTAACATTAATTTTTTTTGTTAAATATCTAGTCTAGCATTATTGAAAGAAAGAGTAAGACAAGAAAAAAATTATTATATCATTAGTATTTTTTAAAAATATTTAACTATATTTTTATTTATAAATATACTAAAAATTTCTAAAAAAATTGAATTTTGAGTTGACCCCATCAGTCCTACATACATCCGCCACTGCATATTTGGTATCCAAAATACACATATTGATGTGTCATCATAGCCACATCACTCTTTTGACATATCATTATTGCCCCATCACGATAGTATATAGCCCAAAATATATGAATATTATTAATTTTAATTTTTTAATTAATATTACGGCGACTTCAATACTGTATAAATTTAAAACTCTATCCTATAAACCCTAAGAGCTAAATGCTATAAACCTTAAACCCTTATAAACCGTAAAAATGTATGAATTTTACATTTTAATTTTTTAAAATTAATATTACGATGTCTTCCAAATCTAAAGCACTATCCTATAAATCTTAAGGGTCAAATGCTATAAATTCTATAATTATAAATTTTATTAGTAAAAGATTGTAAATAAATTGTAATTTTATTATTTTATTATTTAATTTTATATTATTAATGAACATGGTGATATCACTGCTCACATGGCGGGTGAGTTCATTTTGGGTGCAAAAATGTAATTTGTCTTATAGTATTTTTCGTTGGATACAAGTGTCTTGATTTGCAAAAATAATATAACACACTTTAAATTAAATATTTTTAATAAATGTATGTCACGTATTGGTATATAATTGGATATAATACTGGATGTGATTAAGTATTAAAAATAAATATTTGTTGATTTGAGATTTAACTCGAGAGCTATAGATTACCAAGGTTGTTTGACAGTGATTTGAATTATTTTGTTTAGACAAAAACCGTCGACCGTCCTGTTTGATCGTCCTAATACTGAAAAGGCAAGATACATCACACATGATAAAAATGAATAGACAGCCCCTTGTTTTTGTTTATCGCGTCACAAGGGAGAATGTGGGGAAGGAAGAGTGGAAGTTTTTGATGGTCAGCCTAAAAAACCGGCCTATCTTTTTTCTGTACCCATAAACTTTTTTCTTTTTTACGAAACTAAACTATACTTTAACCCATAAACAAAACTTTACTTTTCTTTCACAAATTTCAAATCATGTTAAAAGAGTCATGCTATAAGTCACCCATTTTAATATCTCTTTTGCATTTTTAATGAATTGTCAATACTCAATTAAATGAAATATTTGGTTGAATTTTTCAACATCCAATTAGGTGTTGAGATCTCATGGAGAACTGCAAAAGAGGTGCCCAAAGGAGTTGGCTTACAACATTTTCGCATAACTTATGGTCTGGCATTACACTCGAGGCACGTACGGATGCAAAAGTCCAATCTTTCGATTTAGGTTTAGGAAAAATGCTAGTTAAGAATTCTAGTTTTCACCCAGTTCTAACTAGACAACACACCGAAAATTTTCAACATGAAGGTACAGGGCTTAAATGGTGAGCTGAGTACCTTTCAATGTGGAGGTATCAAACTCAAACAGTTCAATTAGTGAGCTAAGTACCTTCAAATGTGGAGGTACAAGGTTCGATACCGTTGCTTATCTAAAAAAAACTAGAAAACACACCGAAAATTTTCAGATGTACGACGCTATGTACTCTACAACATTTCTTAGGAGCCAAATTCTAATGTTGTCCGCCCAATATTAATATGACGGTTAGAATTAGATCACTTAAGTTAAATGAGTGTTTAAATCTTGATCATTCACTATTGATCCGATGAAAATTATTAGAATTCGACACTTATAAAATATTGTCCGATATATACGGCACCAAACACTCAGCCGTCAACCATTGTGTGTGAATGGATTCCGATCATCCAATGTTTACGAGGGACAAGAAAGAAAAGATAATGCCACAGTTATGTATGGTTTAAAGTAAAAGAAATGCACAAACATCACTTCACATTTCAAATCAACAGCAAATCAAGTTGTCTGCCCACGATAAATTTGCCCTTCAACCCAATAATGCATTGTCTGTAGACGTTTTGTTTGGAGAATGATTCACAAGTTCAATTCATATCAACTTGGCAGATTTAGGGAAGTGTTCAGCTCATGAGAACTTCATTAAATTTGTGCAAACAAGAAAACAGGCAGTAAAATTTTGCTATACCCGAGTAAAATTTTGCCACGAGAATACTTACAATATGATTGGATTGTTATAAAGTATGGTTCAGCCCGTGTACCAATGATATTGTATTGTGTGTGTTTCTAGTCTTCTTGCGGCCAATATCATCCGGTATAGAACTGCGGCTAAATTTGTGCACAATGAGCATACCATAACATATTATGATGCAACCAGCAAATCTATTACACGGCTTATGCATCCACCAGTTGTTTTGTTGCATGTTCCGAGGAAAAAATCTTTATAATAATAAAAATAAAATCTTTATATATAATAATAAAAATAAAATCTTTACGCGTTTGGCGTATAATAAAAAAGGTATAAACTTGAACTATTCACCAGGTCACATTTCCCATTAATCTAATCTTTGCAAAAATATCTTATCGGCACAACTTGCTGATGCTATGATGCATGCTCGGTAAGTGCCACATGCATTAATGTTTGCTTTACTATCCTCCACAGCTAATATCCATTTTTATGTGTTAATGCTCCAGATGAGGTGCTCTTCATCAATTGAAAATCAGATAAAATTTTGTATCAGACCAACTTTTGTGTGATTAGTTGATTTCAAATTTCCCCATGTTAAAAACTTGGTTATGAGTTTAATCATAGTATAGCTTTTTAGGTTTTTGGGATAGGTTTAGGTTTAGGGTCTACTAAAAAAGGTATTGTGATGGATGAACTTGTGTCCACACATATAAATCAAATTTTCTTGTTTCTACTTTATTTAAACAGTACAAGTTCGGTTGGATTGGATGGGATTGCACAACTTGATGTGCGGATTACACATTAACGAGTGGAGGGAAAAGGCTATTAAAGCCTTGAAATATGGAGGTGGGCGTTTAGTGCTTAGTTTATGGAGATTATATTCATAAGTTTTCGAAAAGTAGGTTGCCTAAGTGGCCTAGGCAGACGTCGCCTAAGTGCTAATATTTTGCCTTCCGCCTTACCCGAATTACCGCTTAGGCGACTAAACCGTTTAGGCACTGAACGGGCCCTGACCGTCCAGGATCCGTCTAGCACTTTCTCGAACACTGTTCATAAGCAAGACCTTCAAAACCTTAAACCACTGCATCATAGTCCTTGGAATCTTGAGACTTTGTTGGGGAATCAAGAGATGAGCTCATGTTATCTTTTTTGTTTATAGTTAAAGTTATCGAACATTGAACCTCCACATTAGAAATTATCCAATACATCAGTTGAGCTACTTGTAACAAAGGAAAACATCAGAGATAAAGAGAGCCAATACACCTAAATAGATTGTCTGGCTGAGCACTGTTTGTGAACTATGGCAAATGAGAAATCATTTGAGCAAACAGCAGACCACACGAAGAATGCATGTTGTATTCTTCACTATCTCAATACAAATGATCTTTTTTTTTAAGATTAATGAATTGTAAGGTGAATGACTTGGAAAGACAATGACCTTTGTAAGGTAAATGCCTTTAAAAGACAATGACCTTGTCCCATGCCGGTTAGAGACAAAAGAACAGATGGGTTTAAATACATTTATCATCATATGGGTTTATGTAGGGTTGTTGAGGAGATGGGCTTAACCCACACGCGCGCCACCGTCGCCGCCCAGCCCGGTCCACACGCGCGCCCGGTCTGGCCCAACTCGATCACGCGCGCGTGTGTTGTGTCGCGGGTTACCCTCTTGTGGACCATTTTATCTTTTTGTGTCATGTAAAATTTATTTTGTGTGGAAATAAATTTTTTTGTCTCTATAACTTGCAAAGAAAGAAGTATTATCGTGGGCTTATCCATGTATGTGTTTTCGGAAAGCGTGTAGGACTCCGGAAACGTGTGAGACTCTAAAAGATCGTGTTTAAGTGAGAAACAAACTCTTGTAATTCTCATCTATAAATATGGTTGTCTCTTAGGGTTAAAACACCGATTGAGAACTGAAAGCTTCTACACGAAAATATTATTCTCTCTACGTTCGAGCAGGGTTGGTATCTTCTCCACCTTCCGGCCATGAGTGTACGTGTCCGGGAGTTGATGTGTGAAGCTTCGGGAGCGACCGGCATTCATACAATTAGTACTACGGTTGTGCCAAATTCACTTTCAAGGCAGTGGCGACGGCCACGGCACAGCACTTAAGAATTTTCGATAAGTTCTCATTTTCTCAGATAAATTGCAGTATATCCCTACAATTTGAATGCAAATTTCGTATTGCAATTTATCATGGCTTCTAGTTCTCATTCAGTTCCTGATTTGTCAAAATTAGAACCTCTGGATGGTAATAATTTTAAACGCTGGTCTAAAAAATTGCTGATATTTTTCGAAGCTCTAGATTTTTCGATCATGTATTAACAACTCCTACGGAGTCGGCTATTATGGGACCTCTAAACGAGATCGAAGCTGGTCAAAATGCCCAAGCTGTAAGGAAGCTCGAAAGAGACAACAAGATTGTTCGTGGCCATCTCCTCAATCATATGGTCAACAATCTATTCGATCTGTTCGTTGCGTACAAATCCGCAAAGGTCATCTGGGATGCCCTGGAGACGAAATACGGTGTTGATGATGCAGGAAAAAAAATATGTTGTTGGAAACTGGCTCACCTATAGGATGGAGGAAAACAAGCCCATTATGGATCTAGTTCATATCTACGGGAACCTATAAGCTGATGTTCTCAACGAAGGGATGAAGATATGCGAGGTCTTTCAAGCTAACGTACTGCTCGAATGATTTCCACCATCGTTACTGACTACAGAAACCATCTGAAACACAAGAAGAGGAATTTGACTCTGCAAGAGCTTATTAGTCATATGAGGACCGAAGAAGCTAATCGCCTAAAGGATAAAAGTGATTCTGCTTCTGTTGATTTTTCTAATGCTCATCTTATTGAAACGGATTGCCCCTACACGAAGTATCAAGATGCGGGAGGCAACAAGAAAATGGCTGATCGTTTCAAACAACAAAGGAAGATGTCGAGATTTCAAAAGAATGATTCAAAGCTAATCTGTTTCTTCTACAATGCATCTGGACATCAGGCCTACAACTGCCCAAAGCGCATACTCAGCTTAAAGAAGAAGAATTGCCCTGGTGCTGCTCACGCCAATCTTCTCGAAGATGATGATGAGGATGATGAACAATTATGGCAATGATAAACGAAGTCAACCTAATCGAGAATAAGGTTAACTGGATTCTGGACACTGAAGTAAATAGGCACTTCTGCACCTACAGAGAACTATTCCAGGAGTTTGAAGAAGCAAACGAAGGTCAACAATGCTATATGGGAAACTTGAGTACATCTGGTGTTCCTGGAAAGGGAAAGATCGTGTTAAAGCTTACATCAGGGAAGACTCTTGCTCTCGCTGATGTGTTGTTTGTTCCATCTCTGCGTCGCAACATAATCTCTGGAGTTCTCCTTAACAAGTTTGGAGTTAAACAAGTGATTGAAGCTGACAAGTTAGTTCTATCTAGTAATGGAAAATTTGTTGGAAAGGGTTATTTAAGTCAGGGACTTTTTGTGTTGAATGTACTTTCTGATGAGGCTAATAATATACCTACTTCTGCTTACCTGATTGAGTCTGTTGATATTTGGCATGGTAGACTAGGATATGTTAATGTGGCCTCAATGATGAGACTAAGGACGAAGTCCCTAATACCCGCAGTCGACATAGTTGGATTTTTGAAATGTGTCATATGTGTTGAAGCAAAGCATCACAAAAAGCCATTCAAAGTAGTCACCGAGCGACAAACTGAACTTCTTGGTTTTATACACTCTGATCTCGTGGACTTCAAGAATACGAGGAGCAGAAATGGTCATCATTATTATGTGACTTTCATCGATGACTACTCCAGATATTGTAGGGTATATTTGCTGAAGGTAAAGGATGACGCAGAGGATGCTTTTATGAGGTTCAAGGCGGAAGTAGAAAATCAACTGGAAAGGAAGATTAAAAGATTGAGATCTGACAGAGGAGGTGAATACGACTCCATCTCTTTGAAGGAATTCTGTGAGAAGAATGGGATAGTGCATGAGGTAAGTGCTCCGCGCATGCCTCAATAGAATGGTATAGCCGAAAGAAAGAATAGGACTCTCAAGAATATGATGAACGCAATGCTTTTAAGCTCTGTGATATCCGACGACATGTGGGGGGAGGGAGTTCTTACAGCATGTCATATACTAAATCGCGTACCTCACAAGAAGTTAGACAAGACTCCATATGAGATGTGGAAGGGATATCCTCCAGATCTGAGTTATTTTCGAGTGTGGGGGTGTTTGGTGAAAGTGGATATTCCTGATATTAAGAAGACTACTATTGGCCCCAAGACATTTGACTGCGTCTTTGTTGGGTATGTGGGAAACACTGCTGCTTACAGATTTATGTCTCTGAGTGATCGCACTATCGGAATCACGGGATGCAGAATTTTTTTGAGAATGTCTTCCCATTTGAAAAATGTGATTCTCATGAGCATGCAGCTATAGGAGTATCAGAGGAGCCGAGCTCATTAGCAATAGTCCCTAGACAAGTACCACCTGTCAACGAAGTCAGAAGAAGTCAGAGGCAAAGAACTGAAACCAGTTTTGATCCTGACTTTATAACCTCCTATTTGGCTGAGGCTGAAATATCTGACTCCTCAAGTGTGCAACTATGTGCCTTCATGATTGATGATGATCCTCGGACTTATGATGAAGCTATTCATTCAGTGGATGCTTGTTTCTGGAAGAGGCAATAAAGAGTGAGCTTGATTCCTTGATTGAGAATGGAACCTGGAAATTGGTTGAGTTACCTAAAGGATGCAAGCCTATTACATGCAAGTGGATCTTTAATAAGAAAATGAGACCTTATGGTTTTATTGAGCGATTTAAGGCAAGACTGGTAACAAGAGAGTTTACCCAGAAAATGGGGATTGACTTCTTCGATACTACTTCTCCTTTAACGAAGGTTGGAACGATTAGGATATTGATTGCTCTGGCTTCCCTGCATGATCTTATTATATATCAGATGGACATCAAGACAACTTTTCTAAATGGAGATCTGGATGAGGAGATCTACATGAGTCAACCAGAAGGGTTTGTGATTGAATGACAGGAGAACAAAGTATGTAAGTCTCTGAAATCTCTCTATGGGTTGAAACAAGCACCTTTACAATTGTATGAAAAGTTCAATTCTACCGTGATTGGTGATGGGTACGTAGTAAATGCCTCTGACACATGTGTTTACTCGAAGATGTTTGGATCGAACTATGTTGTCATATGCCTCTATGTTGATAATATGTTGATCTTTAGTAAAAGTATGGATGCAATAAATACAACGAAGAAGTTCTTATCATCCAAGTTTGAGATGAAGAATTTAAGAGAGGCAGATGTTATTCTAGGGGTAAAGATCGGAAGAACCCCGAATGGGATTACTTTGAGTCAAATGCATTATGTTGAAAAGGTGCTCAAAAGATTTGACAGCTATGAGGTTGAGCCAATACGAACTCCATATGACTCATCTGTTCGCCTGATAAAGAACTTGGGCCCTGCAGTATCTCAAGAAGAATATGCAAGGGTTATAGGAAGTGTTATGTTTCTTTTGAACTACACACGTCCTGATATTACTTATGCAGTATGCAGACTGAGTCGATATACTCATTGTCTTAGTGCTGATCATTGGACTGCTCGTCGACGTCTGCTTAGGTACTTGAGAGGTACCATGGATGGGCACTTGCACTATAGTCATTTTCCTGAAGTGCTGGAAGGATATTGTGATGCTAATTGGGTTGCAGACAATGATGAAATAAGCTCCACCAGTGAATATGTATTCATGCTTGCAGGAGGAGCTGTATCTTGGAAGTCTGCGAAACAGACATGTATTGCTAGGTCTAGCATGGAGTCAGAACTGATTGCACTTCAGTTAGCTGGACAAGAGGCAGAATAACTGAGAAATCTACTGGCTGATCTGCCAATGTGGGGGGAAAAGACTTTCCCAGTGTCTATTCATTGTAATTCACAGGCAACCATCAGAGTGGCTAAGAGTAATGTCTACAATGGAAAGAAGAGGCATATCCAGCTACGACATGGAGTTATAAAACAACTACTCAAAAATGGAGTACTGGTCTTGGAGTTCATGAGATCCGAGAAAAATCTAGTGGATCCCTTCACGAAAGGATTACCGAGAAGAGTGGTTCTCGACCCAGCTAGAGAAATCGGACTACATGCTGCAACTCAGGAACTGAATGTTTTCTGATTATTTATTGATATGTTTTTCCCTTTTCCATGTTACCTATGAGTTATGTATTTGGTGATTGATTCCTGTTTATTTTCCGTGCGTTAAAATAATCACTTTACTATTATGGAATCATGTGAATAACTTGAGTTGATTGTTTTCGTAAGGATTCATAGCCCATGTACTGGGTAGTTCGGGTCAGATGGACTTGATGGATCTAGAATGAGAATGAACAATCATATTGTGATGGAGTCGTCTCTCCCCATGAGTGGCGATCAACAGTCGCACCTAGTATTTTCCGGCCTCTACGTGCCAAGGAGGTTGAGGGTGGATACGCATCGGGAGATGCAACTAGTAGTATTTTCCGGCCTCTACATACCAGGGAGGGTGAGGGTGGATATGCATAGGGGGATGCAACTGGTAATATTTTCCGGCCTCTGCATACCACGAAAGTTGAGGGTGGATACGCATTGGAGGATGCAACTGGTAGTATTTTTCAGCCTCTGGATACCAGGGAGGTTTTGGGTGGATGCGCGTCTGTAGATGCAACTGGTAAATGGTATCATTCGTCTCTTCCCACCTGTGGGGGTGGAGAGCAGTATTGTGAAATGAAAGGTTGAGCTAAGGCTCTTAATGACTCCCTCCCAAATGTGGGGCGAGTGAGTCACCTAAGTGGATGTGAAGGTTGGCCGCATTCTATGAAAGATGTTAGTGCATCCTTCTAGAGCAGATGTTAGTGCATCGTTTTAGAGTATTCATGAAACAAAGGTACGCGCATAGGCCCGGAAAATAAAGCACAAGAAGCAATATCGTGTAGTATGTACAACTAAAGAGTTATATATGTGATGTGCGATTAGAGACCCGAACCCAAATGAGTTCAAGACTTAGTTCACTCAAGAGTTTAAGACATAGTTCACTCACTCACTGGGCCAATGTTGTAATCGCACCTCACGACTTGTCAATTCAAATTGAAAGATATTGACATTTAAGTATATAAATCTTCCTTGCCCGGAGAAAGACTTTCCAAGTCATTTGTGGGGATTGTAAGGTGAATGCCTTGGAAAGGCAATGACCTTGTCCCATATCGGTTAGAGACAAAAGAATAGATGGATTTAAATATATTTACCCTTCTATGAGTTTATGTAGAGTTGTTGAGGAGATGGGCTTGACTCGCACGCGCGCCACAGCCGTCCGGTCCGGTCCGATCCGGTCCGATCGTGTGTGTGTTTGTGCTGCGGGTTACCCTCTTGTGGACCATCTTAGCTTTTTGAGTCATGGAAAATTTATTTTGTGCGGAAATAAATTTTTTGGTCTCTATAACTTGCAAAGAAAGAAGTATTATCGTGGGTTTATCCATGTACGTGTTTTCGGGAAACGTGTGGGACTCTAAAGGATCGTGTTTAAGTGGGAAACAAACTCTTGTAATTCCCATCTATAAATATGGTTGTCTCTTAGGGTTAAAACACCGATTGAGAACTAAAAGCTTCTACACGAAAATATTATTCTCTCTACGTTTGAGCAGGGTTCGTGTGTTCTTCACCTTTCGGTCACGAGTGCACGTGTTCGGGAGTTGCTGTGTGAACTTTTGGGGCGACCGGCGTTCGTACAATTAGTACTATGGTTGTGTCAAATTCGCTTTCAAGGCAGTGGTAACGACCACGACACAGCACTTAAAGATTTTCGATAGGTTCTCGTTTTTTTCGATAAATTGCAGTATATCTCCTACATGAATAATTTCTATAGTCCAATCCAATCTTGTTTGCCAATTTGCAAAGATGGGATGTCACCATTTCTTTGGTTTGGTGGAAAAGTACAACTTCCTAAATTAGGTACAAGAGAAAAACAAACTAAGAATGATACATTATTATCAAATGGTCAAAGCTCTTCACTTTTGTATCAATTCAATATGATATCCCAACAAGAACAGTTCCAAATTATTTTGGCCCCTACATGCTCGTGTGGGTGCATTAGTCGTCGACAAAAAATACAATGTACAAAAGCAATTATTTGCATGAGGCAAACAACGTGCCATTGCAAGAAGTGATCACTTGGTGGATGCCGTGAGGGAGTCTAAAATATACATCAAATGATAAAGAATAGATCTTATGGTCAGTTTTTCCTTGTATGGATAATTTTTTCAATTAATCATCTGTTTTCGAAATTGATTGCACAATTGGAAAGCTTATACATTGAATTGCATATGTTCAAGTTTTGGTGATATTCCGACGACGTTATCACTGTTTAACAGAGGGTTATAAATCACCTTGGGTTAAGTAGTCTTAAATAGGGTTTTAGAAATTTTCGGCGACGAAGTCGCCGGAAACCAGACCAAAGCATGAGCGTTTTCATCTACAATGTATAAGCTTTCCAATGGTGCGACCAATTTCGAAAATGAATGGCTATTTAAAAAAATTATACACAAATTAGGAAAATTGACCACAGAAAAACTGACCATAGGATTCGAACTCTTAACATAATCATCTTCCTTATTTACATATCTCCACATTCTAATATTCATATCGTAACAGCTGTGGGGAGTGAGCTTTGATCCGACTTCCATTCAAGCAAAGAAAGAGGAAAACAATAAAAGAAGAAATAAAAAGGCAAAAACAAAGCAAGTTGGCTCTGCAAAGATTTGATTGACATGATGGGTGGGTCATGACTTGTGTGAGAAAATTGAAGAAAAATGGAGGGTGAGTAGGGACTGGATCCTTGAACGGTAGAAAGAGGGAGGGGCACGTTTGGTTTTATTTTATCGGTCTGGAGGAATGGGGCAAAGTGCATATTTCCGCTTCTTTTCTATAGGAAAAATGTGGGTTGATCTAATTAAAATATTGACCTAATGTAATTGTGTGCATGCATATTTTTTTATAAGTTATTTTATATTTCGTTTTAAATTTGTGTGTGATATAAAATAATGGCAAAATATAACAAAAATGTAACAAAATTATCGACGATTAAGTCATAAAAAAGAAGCAAAATATCAAGTTTTTGGTCTCTAGTCATTATTCGAAAAGGCATTTTGCGATTCTTGGACGGTTAGGATCAACTTATCGCCTAGCGTCCACTTATGCACCTCTAAGCGAATACTTAGCTAACATTCGAGCAGATCGGAGAATGACCACCATTATTAACATATGATCCTCTCCGTTGCCCTAGCTAATGGACCACAAAGTCTAGACGTTTCAGGGTTATAGGATTGTCATGAAAAAAAATTGTTATCGAATTTGAAAGATGAGCTGATTATTGACCAATTGTAGGCATAAGTAAATCTTCATGTATTTTTTTTTGTAAGTAAATTATTTATGATCTAGTAAAATTCGAACATGTTGAGAAACATGCCGCCATCGTCGCTGAGGAAGATGCAAATGTAGGTTGCAGGATACAACCAGATTGAGGACTCCTCTTTGCGGTTGGAATTAATTCGTTGTTGGAATTAATCTTCTCGTCACGTTTTATGTGTTATTGGGCCATAAGTCATTGGGCCGATTTTATGTATGTTTTGAATATGTGTGTATAAAATGAACTGGACAAGTAATGAATAAGGTGAAAAAAACTTCGTTCTCAATTTCTTCCATTCTCCCGAAGGTTCTTCGCCTCTGTGTGACTCTAACCGGAGGTACATCAAACCAAAGGTATTCTTGGTAGTTTAATTCAATTCCAAGTAATTAACGAAGTGAGGAGGTGGATTTTAACATGGTATCGGAGCATTAGATCCGAGGTAAGAGTTCAAATGACGAGGCTATATCCTTGTTTCTTTCCGCTACAAAAAGTTCAGTCCTTTTTCGTTGCAAAGTCTATATCTGGGCTATTATCATGACCAAAACTAAGGAAAAGGTTGAAGAAGTTAAGAAAAATCATGTTGGAGGCAAGCTAGGGTTTCTCATGAAAGATTCTGACGACCCTGGTATGAAGCTTACTGCCGTTCTTTTAAATACAAAAAATTATCATGCTTGGGCACGAGCCGTAAGGATGGCTCTAGGTGCTAAGAGCAAGCTTGCACTTATAGACGAAGATTATGAACCTCCATCTGATGAAAATTCAGAAGAATTCCAAAATTGGAAAAGTGCTGATCTTATGGTAGCATCCTGACTGTATAATTCGATTGATCAGGAAGTTCTAGCAGGGTTTCCTTATACAACCTCGTGTGCAAGGACGTTATGGGTTGAGCTGCGGGAGCGTCTTGGAGGCTATAATGGGCCAATGGTGTATAAAATCAGGAAGGACATATTTGAGCTGAAGCAAGGGAATGGAACAGTCACTGGTTACTTCAATAAATTGAAGGGGTTATGGGACGAGCTGGATTATGTTAGGCCGTTTAAAAGATGCAAATGTGGGGAAATACAACCTGTTGATGAAGAAGAGAGAGTCATGAAGTTCCTGTTTGGACTTAGTCCTGAATATGAGCAGATAGCGAGCCAGATACTAGCAACTGAACCCCTACCAACGTTGAACAAGGTTTATTCTACGATTCTGGTGATTGAGAGACAAAAGGAGGAATGCACATCCACACCAGGATTCATTGATCAGGGTGCTTTGTTGGCCAAGCATTTGGGGGATTTGAAAGGTCCCGGAACTGTGATGAGAGGAAACCAGAAATTCAATCCAATGTCACAAGATATGAACCGTGGGGCCAAAAATATGACTGGGAGATACTTGGAGCTGAGATGTGATCACTGTCATTTTCCAGGGCACACAATCAAGGAATGTTATATGCTAAAGACATGTGAGCACTGCAACCAAAAGGGGCAGTCAATCAAAAACTACTTCAAGGTGAAAGGGAAAGAGAAGAAGATATCAAACTATTATGCTCATGCTGCAGTACCTTCACCAATAGATGAGGTCCCTTATTACCCCATCATGGCTGAGATGGTTAGACAGGAGGTGAGTCGTGCACTAAAGGAAGGGAATTCATCTCAGGCACCTGCCCCAGAAGTTGTGGAATACACAGGTACAAAAACATTCATTAGAGCTCTTATTGTTTCTTCCATTCTTAAATCAGATGACTGGATAATAGATACAGGAGAATCCTGTCACATATCAAATAACTTGAGATAGTTGAGTAAATTGAGGCCAGCTAAGGGGGTCTTAAGAGTCAAGCAACCAGATGGTGCTATGGCCCATGCCAAAAGCATCGGGCAACTGATTTTCAGCCCTAAGCTGACGTTGAACAATGTGCTATATGTGTCTGAATTCAATTTTAATTTGTTGTCAGTATCTAGCCTCTTAATTCATTCGGATATGTTTTGCATTTTTTTCCCCACGCATTGCATATTGCAGGACTTGAAGACTAAGGATATCGTAGCCGTGGAAAAGGTTTTTTTGGGTCTATATGTGTTGGATAGATCAAGCTTTGATGTTTTGTCACGCAAAAGACTGTTGAGGAACTCCAAGACCTCCATTTTGTCATCTGATGCTTGGCACTCCAAGACCTCTATTTTGCCATGTGATGCTTGTAACCTAGATGATATTAAATCTGACCTTTTGTCTATGTCTACGGACTACTACTTATGGCATGAATGCCTTGGTCACGCTTCTGTGAATGTAATTAAACGGTTGTCTTTTGTGGATGAAAAGTTTAAACCTTCTGCGCCTTGTGAGGCTTGCCATAGAGCAAAGCAAGTTAGAACACCTTTCCTTATTCACATTAAGCGCACACAAGCACCTTTTGATTTGGTGCATATGGATTTATGGGGGCCATACTCGATTCCTACATTAAGTGGAGCAACTTAT
>JAOYMZ010043390.1:0-14931 GCA_025802335.1 Pinguicula primuliflora | reverse complement strand
CCAACGGCTTTGGTTCTTAACAGTCATGCAGACCATGCTAGGAAAGCAGTCGAGTTGATATGAATGGTCATTAGTGTCTAAGGAATAATCTGTCTTGCTCACCATATTTGCCCGGGCGGTTACATTATGTATGTAATCAAATATTGTATATCTTAAAGGGAATTCGTAGCTATCGGTGATGCAATGAGGATTTGGGGTATCGATATTTTAAAAATATCATGTTAGTTTGATGATGGCTTAACATGACATTACTTGTTACGAATATTGGTCGCACAACTCATTACTCGCATGAAGCATCGAGAGAAAATTTGAACAACCCATTGCGGCTTGTGTAGCCATGTTGGAGCTGTTAGGATACGGCTTGTGTAGCCGAGTGAGAGCTGTTAGACAAATACGTTATTGCGTTAAACAGTACGGCTTATTTAGCCGAGTGGGAGCTGTTGGACGTTTACGTAATTATGACACAATGTAATTAAGGATTAAATAGCAATTAATGTGTTTAATTATAATTTAGATAATTATTACATTAAATGGAGTTTAGCCCATATAAGCCCATGTCTACTCATATAAATAAAGAGATTGCTTCAAACCCTAACATACGCTTTGACGCTTAATTGTAAGCCTCCAATCCAGTTTTCATAGTTCTCTCGAAGTGTTACCTCGTCATCTCGGAAGGAGAGTCTTAAGTTATGGAATACCATCGGGACTCTAGTAGCCTCATTTGAAGATCTGTTCAGCCGGAATATTACGATCAACCACGCTTCTGCTATAAAGGTATGATTTTGTATTCGTATTTAATTATCAGATCTGTTTTAATATTTAGGAATCAATCCTACAAGATTTTTTTGGGGTAACTTGACAGATAAATCCAACCTTTGTTGACTCAATCATGTGGATTTTAAATTGTGCTTCTGAGCAGGAATGGATGCACAACAATGGATATCTTCAATTCATCTACCTGCAAGCGGTTCAAACTTGAAGCCTTCAAATTGGAAAACAAGGATTTGTAACAAGGGAGCTTAGAGAGTATTTCCTCATTGTCAGCAAGTGCTATCTTGCCTAGGAGAGTTGAGTACTGCAAATTAGTTTTCTTTTTTGTGTAGCAAGTGAGATTCAAGCTGATCTGAATGGACTGACAACTCAAATGTCGGGTCGAGCAAAGAAGTTTCAATAATGTGCGTGTGGCATGGCTTTATTCTTGGCTGCATATGTATCTAGATGTGGATATGGTTTCGAATGAGTTTTATGGGGAAAAAACTTATTTGGTTTGTGGGAAAAAATTTCAGTTTCTCCTATTTGAATCTGACAGAGCTGCCTTGCAACTCTGCTTATATGTTAGTTTCATGCTCGACACTCAGATATGTGACAGAGGATAAAAAGATGTTGGCTGGAATATAACAAACTGTAATATTAGCATCAAGTTTTGATGTGGTGAATTAGTATACATCAATCAAATTTCTTCAAAAGTCAGTTCAACAGCAAATAAGTTACAGAAATTTATTTTGCATGTCAAATTTTTCGAACACTGGCTTCAGCCGCGAATTATATCCAATTATAATGAAAACCTAGGTGGTATTCCACTCTACTCTCCTTTTCTCTCAAATTAGTTTAGGCCCATACTACGAGCTAAGCTCCATTTTGTTGAATTCAAGATTTTTGTAAATAAACGACTACTAATATCCAACACTCATAAGTGCAATCATGGGCGGATGTAGCCCGGTGCCCGGGGGGGCCCGGGCACTCCCAGCCCAAAAAAAATCAAAATTTTGGACCTATAAAAAAATTTTTGAAGCTCAGCCCAACTATAGGATGGATGTCATGGCCAGTGAGAGAGTTGAACGCGGTGTTTTCGCATTCGAATCTGTCGTCAAGACTTTTCCCCACAAAGCAGGCCAAGAAAAGAAATATTAGTCTGAAACCCATTTCAAAGTTATCCTGTTGGTCCATGGTCTGTTCCCGCCTCTGGTCCTAGTTCCCTAATGAAAGATTAAGTGGAAAGGCGATTCCGATTCTTGTTCAGCTTCGATTTCTTGGGGTTAGGGGAAGTGTTGTTGAGAACTCTAAAACCAAAAATCAATTTGATCAGGTTTGGAGCTGTCTGGGATAGTAGCTCGATTCTTGTTCTGCCGTCGTTCGGTGCTCTTGCTTTCTTCAAGTTCCATTTCAATTTCTTCAAGTTGCTTGTAAGTTTTCCAATTCTAGATACAGCTATGGAGTAGGGCTATGCATTGTACACCAGACGTTAGAGCAATTTGGGATATAACTTGTAAGCCTGTCTTGAATCTTGATGCCCCCTAAATGTTCTCATACCCATCGTTCAAAATTCTTATTACTGATAACAATTAGCATTAGCAATTCTATTAATGATATGAAACTTGCAATTCTAAAAAAAAAATGATATGAAACTTGCAATTAGTTCTCTGTTTTTGCAATTCTAAAAAAAAAAATGATATGAAACTTGCAATTAGTTCTCTGTTTTTGCAATTAGCAATTGTATATGAGATTGTTAAATTATAATTATTTTGCTAACTTTGTATAAATTATAATTGTTTTGCTAATTTATGCATTTTATTGTTGAATGTTTCTGTTTTATTATTAGGTATATCATTAAGAAAAGGATTACTAATTTTTTCCGGAAGGTCCCTATACAATTGAAAGAGTCATCATCTACTGTTGAAAATGAGAATGAGGGTGATAGTAGTAAGAGACCTCGGATAAGTAATGTGTTATTTGTGATCCGGAAAAATGAGTACCAATCAAAAATTATCCTTTAAAACTTAGAGATGATCTAAGAAGGCTTTATGTTGCAAGAGGTCCGACGCAACTGCGTTGAAAGTTTCCACAAAGTGAATTTAGTGGCAAAAAAAGAGCATTTCAAGAAACATGATTTAAGAAACATGATTGGCTAGAATATAGTGAGTCTCTTGATATCGCCTTCTGTTTTTCTTGTTTTCTATTTGGCGAAGGATTAGGTCATAAGTATGGAGATGATGTTTATACTATCACTGGTTTTCGGGGATGAAATAAAACTTTAGACAAATTTAAGGAACACAAAGGAGGATTACATAGCATACATAATGGTGCTGCCATTAAGTATTCTTGCTTTAGAAACCAAAGGGATGGTGTGGATCATATGTTTATGAGAAAAGGTAAAGAGGAAGAAATTGTGGAACATTTGACACTAGAAAAAATGGTACGCGCCTCACGCGCGCCTTCAAACCATTTTTGCACGGGACATCGCTAGAACGATGGCGGCGACCTCCGTCGTGCCTGCGCCGGTGACACAGTCGGTGCTGGCACCCACCATACCCCCTACCTCACCAGAACATCATTCGCCAGAGGTCAATGGCCCTAGAAAAGGACCGACACAGATACCTGGAGCAGTCGCAAATCTGCCCCAGATTGGCACCGCCGGCAAAATCGAGCCACCCACTGGTCAGAAACCAGCAATTTACTGCGACCAGCGCCAAAAGACAGACCCAATTACCCACCCCTGCGACTCATCGGAGCACGAACGGGTTTCGGCTACAGAAGCTTAGGGCTTCCTCTCACTCTTTCCACATCACGAATTTATCGCCTTCAGTGACCAAAACCGGAATGTTGGACACATTATCTGCTCATGGTAAGGTCCTGGATTTACATTTTCCACAGCACCTAAACAAGCAAGGTAGCAGGTTTGCTTTCGTTCGTTTTCTAAGAAGTATGAATCCTCAGCAGCTGCTTTATCGACTTAATGACATTTGGATTGGCCCTTTTAAATTGGAGTTTAGTTTGAACCATGAAACCACACGAGTTAGTACTTCTGTTGATAATTCTATTGCTACTACTCCATTAGATGCACACATGGTTTCTACAGATGTCAAGATTGCAAATGTTTCTAGAAAAATTGATGTGGACACTGTTGTTACTGGTGCTGCAATTTCTGATACTGGTGCTGTTAAATTGAATACTGGTACTGCTAACTTTGTTGAGAAAATTTAGTATTTTCCTAAGGAAGATGCAGGTGCTTGGTTGAACACATGTTTATTAGGTACCCCCTCACCGGTTTTAGACATTCAAACAATAAACAAGACTCTATAGGTTGAAGGATATACCAAGGTAATGGCAGCTAGAATTGAGGGTGGAGAGCTGATTCTCATGGCTTAGGATAAAATGCAGCAAGTAAAACTCTTGCAAGACAAAGACATCCTAAAGAGCATTCAGCTCCACAATGTCAGGCCTTGGCGATTAGTGGATGGGAACCCGGCGAGATGCACTTGGTTAACTATCAAAGGAGTGCCTCTCCAGTTTTGGGATGATGAACTCTTCACAAAAATTGCAGACCGTCTTGGAGAATTGATCCAGATAAATCCTCTAACCAGCACTAGGAAAGATATGAGGCATGACAGACTACAACTTTTTACCACCTCCTCCGGATGGATCCTCAAAACCATGGTGATAGAAACTGAGTTCACCTCTTTCACAGTAACCATCAGAGAGGAAGTCAAGGAGTCTCCAGCCATTAGGACGCAATTTTGGCCATCCTTGGAAGAAGAAACAAAGGACAAACAAAAAAGGGAACGCAGAGCAGCTATCCCTAAGTCATCACCAGACATCAGAGACACCCAATTTGATCCAAATCTGCGACCAGAGGATGCTTGCAATTTTCAGGAAATGGAAAATAGAGGTATTATCCTCTACTTAGCAGAGTTTTTGGCCAGTGGCCTGGTACCTGATGGAAAGGAACTCATGGCAAATATAGGGGTGGCAGAACCAGTGAGACAGGAATAGGCTGCAATGGACAACCAAGAACATTCAGACAAAGAGAACAGACTGCTTGTCCTGCAGTCAGTGCAGGAGGCAACTAAAAAACAGACATCTCCGCCTGATGCCGTGGAGGAGCTTATGCAAAATCAAATCTGGACAGAGCAGCCTATAATCCAGCAAACTGCAAACGAACTGAAAAAATGGGGAACCACAGGGCAGTAACACATTGACAATTCTGCATCGAAGCTGCCAACTACAGACAACAATTCTGCAATGACAGAATATCAGCAAGCCACTGGCCCAGACCGAGCCCTACCAGGAAAAGAGAACATCATCACCAGTCCTAGGCAAAGGAGTTGGGCAAACAGAACAGAAGAAGGCAATTCCGACAGTGATTTCTTCTCAAATCTGCCTGTACCAGTCCCTGCAGCACCTGAATCAGTCCCTGCAGCGCCTGTACCAGTCCTGAGGAGTCAGCAACAACACATCTCCTTTGCAGAAATTCAGCAACAAGCGCTAAAGCATAAGTCCATGCAGCTGGATCCTACGGCTGTTCCTTTCTACCCTCGGACTCAACTCATAACACCAGTCTATGATCCGTATCTCTCAGACGCCTCCATTGAAAGTACATTCACTATCCAGGTTGCTAAAATTCTAGGTATGATCTTTGCACAAGCATGGGAAGCTGACCGTGCTGCACTCAACTCTGCCCCAGAATGCAGCTTCTCATTAAGTGAGAATGAGGAAGAAGAGCTCCCACATTGGTATCAGGAGCCAGAGATAAGAAATCAGCCTCTGCAGCAGCCACCAGTGAAGAAAAAGGGGCTAAGAAAAAAAAGGGATCCGCAAAGAAATCTGGTACACAACGCAGTCAACGTCTCCACGGAAAAAAACTTTAGGCATCGTTTTCATTTGTGATTGTACTTTTCACACTATGGTCACTTTTAGGGCTAGTTTGTATAATCACTTTTGCTCTTAATAAAATCTTACATCATTAAAATAAAAAGAGGAAGAAATTGATTATCGAATCCGGTTACCCGCAGTTGTAAATGTGATTAAAATATTGTTGAAGCAAGCTTTATCTTTCTATGGACATTGTGAGTTTGTTGATTCAGTTCAAAGAAGTAACTTTTTAGAGTTTTTAGATTGGCATGCCAAGTTAAATGTAGATGTAAATTGTGTTGTGAATTCAAATGCTCCTGGGAATAATAAGTTGATTGCTCCAAATATCCAAAAAGAAATTATTAATGGTTGTGCTACTGAGGTGAGAAGAGTTATTGTCAATGAAATTGGAGATAAGTTCTTTTCTCTTTTGGTTGATGAATTCCGAGACAGTTCAATTAAAAAGCAAATGTCAGTGGTTTTGAGATTTGTGAATGATAGTGGAGAAGTAGTTGAGCATTTTGTTGGAGTTGTTCATGTTACTGATACTTCTTCACTTTCTTTGACAAATGCGATTGATGATTTTTTTTGTGAGCAAGGTTATGATGGAGCTTCCAATATGCATGGGAAACTTAATGGTTTGAAAACAAAGATTTTAGAGAAAAATAAATGTGCATATTATATTCACTGCTTTGCGCACCAACTTCAATTAATTATTGTTGCTACCTCAAAAGAAGTGGTATTTGTGGATCATTTTTTGATTATGTTGCTATGATTGTAAATATGGTTGGAGCTTCATGCAAAAGGAAAGATGCTCTACTTCAGAAGCACTATGATGATCTTGTTCAAAAGTTGGAAAGTGGTGAAATTTCTACGGGAAAATGTAAGAATCAGGTGATGAGTTTAGCTAGAGCGGGAGATACCCGATGAGATTTTCATTTTAAAACTATTAGTAGTATTTTATACATGTGGAATGCAGTGAAAGATGTGTTTGATGCTATTTTTAAGGATGCTATTGACACAGAGAATAGAACTAGTGCCACCGGTTTGCTCATTCACATGAATCAGATTGAATTTGTGTTCATTGCTCATTTAATGGTGATGTTGTTGGCGAAAACACAGACAGTGTCAATAGCCCTTTAACAAAAGACGGGAAACATAGTTCATGCTTTAGCTTTGTTTGAAAGACTGAAAAGAGAATTGATGAAGTGTATAATGGATGATCATTATTGGACTGAATTCTTGAAAGATGTCACTAAATTTTATTCTGATCATAATATATTGGGTAAATTTGGATTAATCTCAAATCTAACTTTCTACTAGGATATGCTTTTCAATACCTCCTCTCAATATTATCTCAATGCTGCCTTCGTATGCTGTTTCTGTCATTAGTGCATGAACAGACTCAGTACTCCAACTGCATATGAGGTGTCAGGTTTAGTATGAGAAAGATAGATAAATTACCAAACTAGATGATAATCTTGATCCCTGTAATCTCTTGGGGTATCATCAATTATCCTGAGCTCATGGTTTGGAACCATTGGAGTATCCACCGATTTACTTTCAAGCATCCCTGTCTCAGCTAATAAATCGAGTATGTACTTTCTTTGGGAAATATGAATTCTAACCTTTTACCTCATTATCACAATTCAAGTAAATACTTTAGAATTTTCAAATCTTTCATCTCAAACCCAGTGAACAAGTTCCTTATCAACTCACTAATCTCTGTAGCATCATCTCCTTTTATAATCATATCATCATAATTAAGTAGGCATGTTATACTTCCACCCATTCTCTCCACAAATAGAGTATAGTCTGAGTTGCTCTGCATATATTCATATTTTCTCATCACGAGTGTGAACCTATCAAATCACTCATGTGGAGCCTGCTTCAAATTCATATAAGGCTTTTTTCCACTGGCAAACGTTTCCTGGGCGAAACTCCTGTGAAAAGCTAGGGGGACTTTCCATAAAAATTTCTTCTTGTAGATCACTACTTAGGAAAATGTTCTGCACATCAAACTAGTAGAATGGACAATCTTTGTTAGCCGCAATAAAGAACAAAATATAAATGGTATCAATCTTAGCTATAGGACAAAGCATCTCAAAGTAATGTCCCCCATAAGTCTGGGTTTAATCTTTGGCTACTAGTGTTGTTTTGTATCTCTGAATAGAACCATTAGTTTTTCTTTTAATTATATATACCAACTTGCATCCAACTGGTCGCTTCCCAACAGGAAAATGACACTTCTTGTAGGTGTGATTTTGTATCAGAGCTTTCATTTCAGTATCCATTGCCTCTTTCCACTCAGGAACATGAATTGCTTCCTCAATAGATCTCGAAATCTCTTCCTCGATTGATCTCGAAATCTCTTCCTCGATCAATCTCGGTATATCTTCCTTGTGTAAGGATGTCACAAAAGCTTTTGTGCAGATTCTCTCCCCTAAAAGGATTAGCCACTTATACCACTTCGAACCAGAAAAATGATCAGGTGAATATCTTCTTGTTGCAACTCCTTGGGTACTCCGAGCAGGAAGAACTCTAATCGCGAACTTGTCTCAGTATGAGTAATATCTTCAATAATAGGTTGCATATATGAAGTCATAATATATGGTGAAATAGACAAATAAGCTGGCGCGGGCTCAGGAGTACTTACCTCAATATCTGGTGAAGGAAAATCATTGGCTAGTAGTGTAAGCTGTACAATAGGTGCTGGAACAACCAATGGGGAAGAGGAGAGATCCAATCTAGCGAATCACATATACTTGCTTCGAGATAGGATCAAAACATCGGTAATATGTTTAATACAACCACTGCCCCCAATTGCAATCTCCATACAGTGCCTCCATGTTGAATCGTTTTGATTATCCAACTGAACTTCGAGAGTGAAATCCCCCTGATTACCAATGCCTGATCTTCCATCCTTTGGTACTAATTCCTTTTGATGTCCCCGTAGAATTGAAGCCAATTGCTCCCCGAGCACCCTGGCTGCCTCCGTGAGTGTAGTCGCTTCAGTAATCACTCTATCAATACTTCAATTGATAGATGACGACAACGAGATACTTTCCCTACTTTGATACCATGAAGACACGCAATTTGGGAGTTGTGTATTTCTCATGCACCCTTTTACAATTTTTTGTATACACATAATTATAGAGAATCTGACTATGCTATGCGGGATTGTGATGATCCAATCTCGGAAAATTAGGGGAAAGATTTATTTCAAATCTTTTCCTAATGATCTTAACACATACATATTTATTGGTATTACTCTTGTGATCGGAAGAGACTACTTTATTTCGCAATACATAAAGTGTTTTTGATTTCCGATGTTTTTCCTTTGTACATTTTTTCAAATATTTTATTTATTGACTTGGAGTCGAAAGTGAAGTCAAGTTGCAAGTTGCTGTTTGAATTGTTTCACTATGATATTAGGGAGGGAGAAAACAAAAACTTTTTTTCTTGGAAGATCCGAAGTGTGTTTATTTTCAAAGGAGATATTGAATCTGATCCCATAGCCATAGATAGATGTTGGAAAATAGATACTGCTACAAGTCCATCGCCGAGTCAGTCACTAAACTAAAACCCCGCAAAGTATCCACGACATTAATTCATAAACTGATATTCTTCCCCTTTATGGACCACTGTTGATATGGCCGGGTAGTAAAACTAAAATGGGCAGCCCAAAAGTCAAGCCTAAAAAACTATGCACAAACTCTCAAGGGGAAATTACAACGTAAGGACCAAACACGAAATCCTAAGAGTTGATCCCCTCCCCAATAAGGATGTGGACGATGAAAATAGTCTTAATTAATTTTTGACAAGATGAAAGTGTTTTCTTTTATAAGTGAGATTTTATTACTATGCAATTGTGTATGTACAATATTTACATCCCTTTCTACCATCTTGCTAGTTGTTATACATACATGTATTAGGTTCAATAAACCAAGGTAGTTAATTATCAGACCCAGGTGGCAATGAGTTCTCAAAACGATCCATGTTTTGAGCCTAATTTGCTCAACCGCTTCGAAGATGTTGGGAATCTCTTGTTTGAAGATTGCCTTATTCCTCAATTTCCATATCTCCCATGCCGTCATTTGCCAGATTAAACTCCAAATGTGCTTATTTTTCGTTCTGTGAGGCGATGTCCAGAACTGTTTCACCATTCTTTCAAAATCTTGTTCAATTTGCTGTGGAAGTTCAAGCCATTGAGTGATGAGCTGCCAAAATTTCCTAATTTCAGGGTAGATGAGGAATAGGTGTTCTGAAGTTTTGTGATCCTCCAGACAGATAGGGCATTGCAGCGGTACTGTTAGATTCCCTCGTTTTGCTATATTATTGGAGGTGGGCACTTAATTTTGCAGTAATTTCCAGCAAAATGCCGAAATCTTGGCAGGTATGATTCAATTCCAGACTATCGCAGTAAATTCCTTCGGTTCCTTCTATTGCCATTCAGTACTCATCAGATTTTTGTAGCTTTGTGAAGTAGAGTATGCACATGGCGACGGACTCCACACCCATTTGTCTGGCCTGTTCGATGGGTACAGAGCCATGAGGAGGAGGTGCATCACGTCACTCAACTGGAGGAGTTCTTGTGAAGTACAGTCACGGTGCCACGACCACAGCCATTGCCAGGTTTGTTCAAAGCCACCTTTCTCAGTAATTACAGCATTTTTATCTATTGCATTGAGGTATTAGTGCCATCTCCGATTTCTTTTGCCACATATTGTCTAAACCAGCAGCTATTTAGGATGTTCTTGGATGGATCCTGCCACCATCTGAACTCTCCTAGCACTCTAGGCTGCCTGCTCAAAGTTTACCTCACCAAGAGTGCTTGTAGTACTTCCGTCAGCCGGTTGCCATTTTCTGTCAAGAGTCTAAATCCCCATTTAACAAGCAATGCATTGTTGAATTGCTGCAATGCTTTTATTCCCAGACCACCACAGTTTTTATGACAGCATATGACGTCCCATTTTATCCATGATATTTTCCTCAGACCATTCACCACTTCCTCCCATAGAAACCTCCTCGACAGTGCTTCAATTTTTGGAAAAACCCCATTTGGAGCTTTATACATAGATAGGTAATAGGTTGAAATTGTGCTCAAAACTGATTTCAACAGTATAATTCTCTCTCCAAATGAAATGTATCTTTTTCCCAACCTTGTAATCTTTTTGCTAAGATTTCAAGCACAAGCTGTCAGGTGCTTAGGAGTCTAGGATTATCTCCAACTAGCACTCCAAGATACTTGAATGGCAGGGCATCTAGCTTACAGTTGCGTAATGTTGCTTGTTCTGCACTTAGTTGTGAGGAGATGTTCACTGAAAATAATCAACTTTTTTTAAAATTCACAGTTAGTCCTGAGATAAGTTCAAATGTTCTTAGAACTCTCTTAATGGCCAATATATCATCATTTGATCCACTTCTAAATATGATAGTATCATCTACGAACTGCTGATGAGTCACCCTTACCATTCCTTACCCAACTTTGTAACCCTATAGGTATCCTTGCATCATGGCTGTAGTTAGCAGTTCATGCAACCCTTCTGCTGCTAGAGCGAATACAAGAGGTGACAGAGAGTCACCTTGTCGCAGTCGCTTCTTTATTTTAAACTTACCATAAGACTTCCATTTATGGAAATAGACATATATGCTGACTCCATACATCCTTTTATCCAGCCAAGCTACTTGCTACTAAATCCCATTGCTTCTTTTAAATTCCACAAGTACTCCCAGCAAATACGATCAAAAGCTTTTTGAAAATCCACTTTGAATAGGGAGCATGGCTTCTTCCTTGTTTTTGCTTCATGTAGCACTTCATTTGCAAGCACTACACCGTCCAAAATGTTCCTTATAGGTATAAAACCTGTATGGCTAGCAAAAATGACAATGGAGAGGACAATGCTCAATCTGCTGGCAAGAACTTTGCTTAGGATTTTATATATCGCTCAAACCATTGAGATAGGACGGAAATCATGGATGTGCTTAGGAGAAGAGGTCTTAGGAGCCAGAGAAACTATAGTTCTATTTAGTCCTTTGACCAGCTTTGCTGCATTCCAAAAATCTTCGAAGAACTATATGATATCATGCTTCATTAGGGGCCAAAAATATTTTATAAACTGAAAGTTTACTCCATCCGGTCCAGGGCTTTTGCCAATACCACAATCCTGTATTGCTTTCCAGATTTCCTCTTCTGAAAATGGTGCTGTTAAATGCTGCATTATGTTCATTAGACACTACTCTGGATAAATTCCAGTTGACAGTAGATCTCTGAATATTATCTTCAGCATAATGTTTCTCAAAGCTGCCATGTATGTGTTTCTTGACTTTTGAGACATCACTCGTCCATTCACCATCCACCATCAGCCCTTGAATGTTATTTCTAGCCCGATTGTTCTTAACACATGCATGAAAGAATTGTGTGTTAGCTTCACCTTCGCGCAACCACTTACTCCTGGATTTTTGATATGTTATACTATCTAGCATTCCATTTAACTTTCTCAGCTCAATCTCAGCATCTTTCCTCAATTGTATTTCTTCATCTGTCAAAGGTATCAACTCCATTTTACAATCCAAATCAGATATTCTGGTCTCTGCTCCTTTTATTTGGCTGTTAATGTTGCCAAACACTTCAACATTCCAGGTTTTCAATTTCTCTTTCAGCTGCTTAAGCTTCTGCACAAGTACAAAACCTTTTGTCCCAGTAGCCTCCAGCTGATTCCATGTATCTAGCACAAAAGATTCAAAGTCTTTATGTTGGAACCAAGCATCCAAAAACTTAAAAGGCTTTGATCTCAGTTCACCACATCACTGATCAGGATTAGGGGGCAATGGCCAAATGTTTTTCTGTCTAAAGGTATCTGAGATAAACCAGGCCACTGGGTACTCCATTGGTCTGAAATTAGGAACCTATCCAAATGACTTGCGCATCCTCCTCCTGTTTTTTACCATGCATATTTTCACAGTTTGAGTGGCAAGTCAATTGGCGCAATATCCTCCACGAAATCATTAAACTCATCAAGGTCTCGTTGCGAGGGATGGGAGGCACCCTTCCTTTCATCCAAACTTCTGACTCATTTAGATCCCCACAGATACAGCAGGTTGCATCTGGTTCAAGTTCAATTCTTTGCAAGATTCAAAATTGAGCTCTGTGACAAGATGAAAGTATACTCTCTTTTTTTTTTCAAAAAATGCAAGTTGGCCGTAATGGTGAAGAATGGTTTGGACCGGACCGGACCGGTCTCGGTCCAAATAGTATCTCGCGGTCCAGTCAGGAACCGGATTGCGCGGGCCACGGTTTTGCGGTCCGGTAGACTGAAAATTGCGGCCCAAAACTCGACCCAAATTGGCGGACCGCAAAAACTGCGGCCCAAAACTTGACCCAAATCGGGTTGGGTTTTTTAAAAAATTAATTTAAATTATATTAAAATTCTCAAAAATGTTTTAGAAATCAGAAAAATAATTACAAAATACTTAGATGTTTTGAAAAATTTACATACAAATCAAATATCTTCGTTAACAAGATTCTCGGTTCTCATATTGTCCCGCTCTCAATCTCGGATGCAAGACAAGACTTCCACCATTTTGGATGTCAAACACGTTCTCCTATCGGTCACAATGAGTTTGGCGGTGCAAAACGCCGACTCGGATGATACAGAAGATGCCAGAGTGGTTAGCAAATCCTGAACTAAAATCGAAAGTACCGGGAACTCTATCGAACGAGAACTCCATCAAATCAAAATGTCAAAAGACAACTTCTTGGAATGTCGAAACTTGAAGATATTGTTGTAGTTCGTTTCCAAACACCATAGATTGTGACGATTGTGATGGTTCCGTCTCTGATGTCATCGTCTGACTCTCTAGACCCGGTCCTTAGATGAAGAATAGTGATCTCACACGCCGAATTTCGTCACCTGCTACTTAGATGAAGAAGTTGAAGAACAATCCATAATATATAGAATTGGAGAATAATAGAGAAGAATAATGCAAAGATAGAATTGGAGAATAGAAAAATTGGAAGAATTGTTAGTGATTTTTAGGGGGAGGAAATGAGGTATTTATAGGTAAGGAAACGAATTAAAAAAACAAAAAAATAATAAAAAAAAGCCGGTTGAACGGCTCTATACTATGGCTGTGTTTAGCGTCGCCTTATCAGTCAATTCTGCTTTACAAGTTAATTTGACAAAATAAGTCTGTTATGTGAACGTCCACCTTCTGCCTTATAAGGTGACTGATTTGAAAAGAAATTTTTTCAACCTAATTAAAAAATAAGATGACTTATAAGTTTTTCATTTCAATTTTACCCTTGACTTTATATAGCTACACGTCTTTACCATGAATTATGTAATTTCATTGTTCTCAACTTTATTGTAAATATTTAAAATAATAAAAAATTATTTAAACATTAAATTAGAATTATTATTGCTAAAAATATTTTTATTTAATAAAAATTGTGATATAAAATATTAGTAAAAATACAATAACAATATAAAATAATGTCTTTTATGTCATTTTACGGAAATCGGTCACCTTATCAGAGTGTCACTGACTGATTGGTTGAAAGAGCCAAACGGCTCTCTTCATTTGAAAAAATTTAAAAAAAAGAAACAAAATACAATTTTTTGGGATGACCAAACCGGACTGCTGGTTCGACTGGACCGGGACCGATGGTTCAGTCTACAATCTTCACTTTTAGTTGGCCGACCAGTTAGTGATAAAATTATTGTGTCTGAGTGGTTTTAGAATAAAAAATAGTATATGTACAAACTATTTTCACATGAGTTCCATGCTTTAATATTTTAATTTCGGGTTGACGGAATTAAAATCAGTGATTAGTTTTGAAATCTTCATATCGAGCTCATGGATCAATATTTTGAGTGAGTCGATTTTGTTTCCTCAGTAATAGCTGGGATTTGCAACAAGGTTTAAAAATTGTGATCTAAGCTACTCCATAGGTTTCCTTAGCACCAATGGAGATGCTATTTTTTTTTTGGGTAGGTCAATGGAGATGCTATATGAACATTCTTGTCAAAGAGCATCTTTATAGCCTTACTAAGACAATAAATGCTCCATGTAAATGTCAATTCTGTTCCAACCCTTTCCTGTTCATCTTTGTATACCATAAAGCATGGTTTTTGCGTGGCTTCTAGGGGAGAGTTGAAGTTTTTTAATAAAGTATGAGAACCCTATCGACTTAGGTATGTTGGGATTATTCTCAACATAGTTAATTTAATTCCAACGTTGAGCATATATGTAATATAATTATGTATTATTTATTGTCTCATAACGGTTGTCGAATTAAAG
>JAOYMZ010043379.1:0-14933 GCA_025802335.1 Pinguicula primuliflora | reverse complement strand
CTGATAGTTGGGAACTGGTCCCTCTAGTATCTTGACATTGTGACTATCAATTCCAGTCATGCCTCCATTCGAATATTTACCGAACAATATATATCATCTCGCATGTTCAGAATAATGAATGAACACCCATTTGATTGCTCTTAGACCAAGTTTTCATGTTGATGGATTTGGTCATGCACATAGCTGTCGAACCCCATAGTTGTATATGGTATAAGATTGGCTTTCTCCCATTCCATAACTCATATGGAGTGGTGGACACACTTTTACTTGGTACACAATTGAGGATATTTATTGCCATAAGCAATGCATATTCTCAATAATTTATGGATAAGTCAGCTTGCGCCATCATGAACCTAACCACGTCAAGTAAAGTTCGGTTCCAGCATTTCACAGCAACGTTTTACTACGGAGTGTATGGAATATTAAGCTTCATTACAATGCTCTTTTCATCACAATATTCTCTGAACGGATCAGAAAAATATTCACAACCACGATAAGTCCTTGAAGTGTTAACTTCTCGGCCCTACTGTATTTCGACTTTCACCACTTAAAGTTTGAATATATCGAGTCCTTCATTGCAGCGAGATAACATATGCACGTAACGAAAACGTAAGTAGTTATCTGTAAGATGAAAAATGAAAGCCCTATGACATACTTTACGCACGTGGGCAAATGTCAGGATAAATTAGATAAAAAAGATTAATGGCTCTATAAGCCTTACTAAAAGACCTTTTGCTATCCTTGCTACCTAAGCAAGGTTCACACATGGGCACTTTAGCCCTTGTATTGAGGTTTAAAAGACAACACTTAGCTAGTCTATTAAGTCTATCTTGACTAATCAAGTCTAGCAAGCCATTTTACAGATTAAAAGTTTTACTTGTATTGGAGATTAAGGCAAGGACGAACTATTTGAACTTGAATAAATATCATCCAAATCTAGAACATAAAAATCATGTTGGTAAAATTCGCAACCAGACACATTGTCGCCATACATGATTCTTAAACCATTCACTTTGAGATTAAAATCAAATCTCAAAGATACTAACCAAAGAACTCTCCAAGCAACAATGTATGACAGTTACAAAAATGGTGTCACACAATAGCAATGTGTTCCTGCCATGAAGCTGAAACTTATAATTGTCAATGCTAACATCATTTACACTGCCTCCCCCATGGCCATACCTTGTGTTCCAACACCATAGTGATGAAATTTGATAATCCCAACACAGTCATTTACTGCGTATTGGTTAGCTATTGGTCAACAATCTACATAGGAATGAATTATAACTAATACATAAGAGCATGTGTATAACTCAGGGTTATTGTGAATGAAACGTATATTTCTAGATTCAGGACATACCCGAGAGAAATGACATTTCTTTTCGCAGTTATAACACTTCACATGCGCTACATTCTTTGGGCCATTTTCCCGTATATGCTGTCTGTGTATCTTCTTCTTTGGTGAGATTTTTTCAAGACTTTAGGGTTTTACCCATGAGTCAAAGAAGGCGCAATCTTCATCCTCTTGCTCAATGCACTTAGCAGTATCCGCAAATGTCTTGATGTCCATATTATAAGTCATTAAGATTGTGAAAAAAAGTCCGACAAAAGTCATCAGTTTCATCAATTAATGAACGAATCACATTAACAATCTTCTCAAACTCATAAATGTTAATACCTCATCCTTTATTTCACATAGAATAGAGTTCATAGTGCTAATATGTTCCATTAGAGGTCGACACGAATCAATCTTGTATTAGAGCGAGTTCATATGTAAGGTACAAAATCATGTGTGTGAAATCTGGTTATATAACACATCTTTGGGTTTTTTGAAAGCAAAGTGTTCTAGAATATCTTTTGCGTGTAGCAGGTGTGCTGATTTTCTGGCGAGGATCTGCCCAAAGCAAAGGGCTGGTGTTCTGAGTAACCGAGCTAAAGGATTTGCATTTTGTGAAATGAGGTGTGTTGCATGATCAAGCCATGTTCTAAGGTCAAGTGCAACATTTTATTGTGCGAAATACACAAGACTTGGAGCCAAAGACACCAAGGGACATAAACTTGCTATATCCGGAAAGAGATACCAACTACTCAAAAGTTGTCGAGCTATTTAAGGAAAAAAGAGTGCAGGTTAAATTTTGCCCTTCAAAAATCGATAACTTCCAAACCAGATCAAGGGCGGCCTCGTCCTTTGGCAGGAAGACTCTCCAAGTGGTCCTCTACAACCTTGTTGATACATGAGGAGCAGAAAATGGTGCCCTGGTTGAGATCAAGAGGATTTTACCAAATCTGGTAGCACTAGAAGTGTATTGGCAGCCAAGCCCCTTGCAGCAACAATATCTTTAATATGTAGTTGAGGGCGGTGCTGACCTTTTACCAGATTGTCGATACACGGGCTCTCTTCAAGTTACCTTTTCAAGATATACATAGAAAATACAACAAAGGTCGAGATATTTGGGATTTTCCTTACACGGGTCCACATAAGCTGCGAAGACACTGCTATTCCTTTCTACGTGCACATCTCTTCAGCCAGACCGAGGGCACACCTGAGATTTTTCCAGGACGTAGCCCTAAGCGTTTTCTACAATATCTCTTCACACATTATACCCAAAAGAGGCGGCAGACCTGGACTTTGGGAGAGATTTACAAAACTGGGTCTCTTGAAGGTGCAAGGACAACATAGTCTCTTGTTTGATGCATATCTCTTCAACAGCTTCAAGGGAGGTCTGGAGATTAAACAGAGAACTTAACCTACAAGATTCTTACAACATTCATCGAGCAAAAGGGACTTCGGAGATGGCGAAGAGGCAAAAAAAGGAAGAGGAGCAGGGTTCATCCCCGTAAATGCTATCTTCACTTCAGCAACCTTCACTGGATGCCATGGGCCGCTATTCTGCATTGATCTCTATTGTATTAGCCCATGCTTATATCATGGGCTAAGTTTTATAACATTCAAGGCTCGGTTGAGCCAAACTATATGTTTTGATTTGAATGCTTATGCCTTTAATATCATCGTTTCATCCCTTTTAGATGTGTGTTCTTAGATTACTTCCGTTTATATCATTCTGATCAAATGTTTGAATTTGAACTATTTGCGTGGTCTATGTATTGTTGAGGAATCACTTGCATAGATAGCATACCGAGTATGAACACACCTTCGCCCTTGGGGGAGGATCCCTAGCTTTAGGTGTCATATCTAAACAAACAGTTCATATCATGATCTTACCTTTCCTTTCATGCTAGAGGTGAGGCCTGACGGCAAAATTCCCTTCATTATAGGTAGACTCATTGGTAAACCTCGGAAAAGGCCTAGCTATATATGAGTTTGGTGGCCTAGAGGATGAAAAATGCATGACAGGCAAGGCATGAGTTAGAATTGAAGCATGTTAGTTAGGTAATATACCTAAGTCTTGAATCACTTAATCAAATTCTGGTTATCTCTTGTTTTGTTGCGAATTTGGATCAGTTGCCTCACAACAATTGACCCTCATCCCCTTAACTTTTAAATGGAGTTGGTTTCATTTGATTTTGTCTAGTAGTTTAAGAGAAAAACCTCACTGAATTTTCTGTTACATTGAACACTTTGATTTCTTAAAGCATGTCAAGATTTTACTCACCGTGGATCATGACCCTTGCTCACAAGCATTATATTATAATTTGACCGTGTATACTTTGCACACATCAATAAACGTTTTACCTTTGACCAAGTAGATTGAGAGTTCGAACCATGAAGGAAGGAATAGGTGGATTAAAAAAAAGCTGGCCTCAACATTACATCAACTCTCTCTGACTTTGTGGCACCTATACGATGTGAGTAAGGAATCTTTCCATTCTTTTATCTCGGTCTACCTATTGGCCCATGCCGTGTGTAGGCATGGGTCTTCTATTTTAGTAGAGGGTGAAGAGGCTACACAATTGCTAAAACAAGGTCTTGAATTTGGCAGGTATGATTTCTGTTGTTAAGTCTACCTTACTAGCTTAACTATCTGATAAATTTCATATAAACTGGGCCGGCCCGGACTAACTGCGGGTCACGGCCGCCCGGCCCATAACACTCGGGTCAACGGGCTTCGAATAAATCGAGCAAAGGGACAACTGGGTCTCGTGTATGCGGATGTGCGTGCGAGATTAAGTTGGTAGGAATGTGGGTGTCACCATTAAAACCTTAGGCCCAAGGTGATAGGTTCTCATTGCCCCTTTATATCTTTAACACTATCTATTATTTATCTATCTTTTGTAGTTTTGCGCAGGTGATCATGAGATTGACACAAATCATTATGAAGTACATTCTCAATCTAAAATGCATCGGGGGGAAAAATTTAGCATCTCTATGATCTCAGTCTCGGCCAAACGGGGAAAACAAGCAAGCCGTCTGTTGTCTTGTGCTGATTCTATGCTATGATTCTTCTGCCTCCCTCTATGTAACTTGTACCTAATCAGTCTTACTCTTACACGCGCTTCACTGATCTCGGCTTCCGAAACCGGCCACTTCTGCTGCAACTCTCGGACCTCAAATCATCATCTTCTTCCGTGCTTTCCATGTCATGACCAGAGGAGACTGCTCCCGCCGATCCAAAGCCGCCGACAGACAAGTGTTCGAGTGGAGAACCACCGGATGTATGCTTTGACGGGGCCACAGTTCCGCCGGCGTTCATCCATGACAGATCCACCAGGCCGGACAAGGAAACAGGGAGCTTCCGGATGTGGAGACGATACTTCTGAATTTACGAGTTAGAAATTGGGATGAATTACAAACAGTGCAAAACATTTTAACTCTAACCAAATAGGTTGAGGGGTTCCAATAGGTAAATGGAGACACTCTTCAGCTCTTTTTTTGGGTAAGGGAAGAGGGACTATGCAGCCAATTTCTCAATGTATAATGTTCACTGCTAGATTGGCCGTTTGGCCGACTTGTGCAAAGGTGTTGAACATCTTGTCGCACCGATTCTACACTGGGTATTGTATAGTATGTAAATTCTCTACCAATACTCCTACATCCTTTTTTGAGGGGTTTAGGGACGGTGCAAAAAAAAATTGTATAATCTGCAGTGTCTATGTGCCACTGCGGGATTGATGTGACAGGTGGGCTGGTGTTTAACACTTTTGCACGCGCTCGCTAACCGGCCAATTCTGCAGCGCCACGAGTGCACTGCACCCTTTTGAGGTGGAAAAAGGAAAAAAATATCTAGTGTTGGATTTCTAACATTTTTATACCTGCAGATGGCTTTTTACTTCATCGTTTGTGAGTCCTTCCACTTTCATGATCTCCCTGATCTGTTTCGGAGTTGCCACTGCATCCATAGCAACAAAAAATATCAGAGAGGTTGTACTGCAGAGAAACAAAAATGAAGGAAGAAAAGTAGTAGGGAAAGGAAAAAAAAAACTCTTACTTTGAGGCCCTCCCAGAATTTGCAGAGCCTCAATAAATCTCTTGTGCAGCTCCGGAGACCAGCACCGCCGCTGTTTCCTCTCCGATCTAACCACTCCCGGAATTGATTTCCGGTCGCCGGAATCTCCATCCATCGGAATTGACAACGACAGACCAGGGATGGTATCTGAATAGGAATCCATCCTCTGTTGCTTCTTGAATGGCAAGAACGCACCTCCTCCTTTTAAAGAGTTGTAGCCATGTCCAGATAGTTGTTTCTCACCAGAACCTCTGCTTTTATCTGAAAAATTCTGGGAAGAAATAGATAGAAAAAAAGAATTACAAAAAGGGAATTTCCCGAATTGCAAATGAAATAGAATTAGCAAGCTTACTGGTGTTCGTGGCAGAACAGAGGTTTGATTTTTGTTCTCAATGTTGTTGTCGTACTGCACCGGCGTGCTCCATAGCTGAACAGAGCTCATCCAGTTCTTCTTCTCCAGAAAGGACATTCCATCACCATCCATTGCTTTTTTTCCTTTCATCTTCTCCTGATGCATCTTCTCCTTCTTCAATTTCTCAATTGCTGCACCACGAGAAACAGAGTTAAATATTTTTTAAAAAACAAAAGCAGAGAAACAAAACTGAGAATTGAGAGAGAGGACCATCTTTCAAGAGATGCATGCAGTGAGGAAGTTCGCGCTTGAAAGCATCGATCTTTCCCATTTCAGCCTCTAAACACTGAACCAGGATATCAAGCTTCGATGATTTCTCCATGGAATCATGAACCCTCAGCGTCTCTGCGAGGAAATCCGAAATGGATTTGGGTAGAAAATTGATATCCAGATTCAGATGGGGGTGAATCGAGGACGAATTTACACCCATTTTCTCATCAAAAAACGCCATCTTTTTTTCCTCAGTATATCCTGGAGATTTTGTTCTTACATGCCCAGATAAAAACATGCACGAAAGGGGGTGGAATGTGGTGGCGATGGCGAGCAATATATATAGAGAGCGGAAAAAGAACGAAATTGTAACAATGCGATTCTTCTTTTCGGGCAAAAGATTCTTTGAGTTTATTTATATGAACACAACCAACACCTTCCCTTCGTCGCATAAAATGGTTCTGTTCAGTCAAAATTTCTCAGAGGAATCTTCTTGAATACATGTCCTTGGCATGAATGAATTATTCAGATTTCCTGAAAGGGTATGTGAGGGTTTTAGGCCTAGGCTTTATCACTCACGTGGGATGAGGGTGAGATTGTCATTTCTTAACCAACACAAACAAAGCTCATGAGTTTAATTAGGAATGTACAATAATTTCTTGAGATTTCTTTTGCATTTAACCTAATTCTTGTGGATTACTCAAATACCCAAATTATGCAAATTAGTTGCTATGAATATTGATTTTACTTTTCAAACACTTATTATAAGGGAAACGAGAATCCAATGAGACGACCGCGGACGCGGAGGATGGTTAAACGTTTGTATGGAATTTTTTTTCTTTATTGGTATTGAATTATGCTCATTATATCACAACCTTTTGAAATAGGATTACAGCATTTATTCTCATGGAATTTATATCTAATTGTTGTGTTTATTCACCACATTTAGGGTTAAATTGTCAGAGATAGAATAAGATTCAGTCATGTTCAAATAAAAAGGGCATCCATAGAATAAAATGGATGGGTGCAATTAAAAGAAATGGAGTGAGCAATTGCATCTTTATCCTTGACTAAAGTTTGGAAAGGATAAGTGGGAGTTGTTACTTCCCAACAAAATTCTCCTAATGAAGACAAGCTAAGGAAAAAATACGATAAAAAGATTGGTAATATTTTCATATTGATGATAATATGAAAAATGTTGATAAGAATCTATCACTATACTCAATATAGTGTAATTCTATTGTTATTTTGCATTAATGCATGTAAAATTTTCTAACTATAATTTGGTCGGACACGAAAAGGTATGTTGAGTATATATTTTTCAACGTTATTGGGTCGTATATTTTTTCTTTTTTGGAAGAGATTCGGAATATATCTATAGGTCACCAGTCATAAATGTGATTACACGTAATAAATAACGTTTGCCTTGACAGAGGTATTGTCTTGCGCTAGACCTTCTTATGGCGCTTCTTCTACTACTTGTTCATAATTTGAGAATGATTGGTATTTTGCACAAGTCTTTAAAAATAATTATTTAAAATTCATGTGTAATTACCTCTGTTCGAAAAATTGGTCGACTATCCCGCTTAGGCAATGGGTGGTCGCCTTCCACCATACAAAAATGCCATCTAACCAACCGTTTAGGAGCACCTAAACAGGCCTTTGGGCCGCCTAGACGCTAGGCGGCCCCTGACTGTCCAAAAATCGCACATCGCTTTCTCGAATGCTATATATTACAAAATTAATAATTGATTAACATAATAACCTCCATTTAACTAATTAATGATGAAAATTAGGCCAATTTCGTCTTCTATATGTTTGATATAATTTCAAAAAATATTATTCTGATTTTTATAAGAAAAACAAGTTGTTTATTTTATAGAAAGTTTAAGTTCTAAAAATATTCATTTAAAAAAAATACATTTGCAAACATAATTATAATTTTAAAAATTCTGCACATTGATCAATGATTTTTTTTATAAGTAAAAACTTTTTTTTGATTTTCTGTATTGTTTTTACAGCATTACACTTTTCCTTACATATTTACATCTCTATTTTTTCAGCACATGTTCCTCCCACCAGCTCTATTCTGCGTCCGTCAACATGAATTTGCTTGGGCCGTTCGTCAATCTCAATTTCAGGCTCTCCCCTTTCCGATGCCCACAATAGATTGCTCATATGTTCGAATTCTATCGGCGGAGTGGCTAATTTGTAGCTACAAGCGCAGGTGTTTTTCATTCCTGACAATTTCATCAAGGTTTTGACAGGAAGGGTTTAGACATTCCAAGCATCCCACTGTCAGATTTCACCAATCCGTCTCCGCCTTCCCAGTTTGAGTCTAATTGATGCTTCGTATGCATAAAGGGGGTTCTCGACACCAATCTGCAAGTCCGTATTCCGGAGCTATTATCTTCTTCGCTGTAAGTATGAGCCAGCTCCTCAATTGCATCTGTTCAAGAATTTGCTGGGTGTGCTGAATCTGACAATTAAAGATTCTTTCATTTCTATGTCTCCACACCTCCCAAGCGGCCAATTGCCATAGTGCATTCCACACCCTTTTCCGCCATGGAGGTTTTCGCCGAGCCATATGTATCTGCAATGGATTTCCTCCCACAGTAGGTACTGCACTATCTTGTATCGCCCAATTATAAAAGTCATACCAGAATTGCCTCAGATTTCCACAGTCCACAAAAATGTGACTTTCAGTTTCTTCATCCCTTTCACAGAATACGCAACTGGTAGAGGCCAGAGTCATCCCACGTCGAGTTAAGTTTTGTCGTGTGGGCAGACGGGCATGCAGCATCTTCCAAGTAAAGGTACATACCTTTAATGGCAAATATTGATTCCAAGCGCATGCTGTATGAGTATGCTGTCCATGTAGTTCCCACATAGGTTGCATGCGTTCCTCATATAGCATCTTTGTAGAAAATGCAATCCTACTGTTCTGAATCGAGCCTATGTGCATAGTCCCCCACTCCCATCTATCTTCCATGTTAGATAGTTCTGCTACTTTTGAGATTTCATTTAGGAGCACTGCAAATTGTTGAATTTCTGTCATGTTGCATATCCAAGACCATACCCATTGCCATGTCCATTCTCCATTATTGAATATTCCTTTATCCGCTAGCAGTATGTCTTTATCTCCCGCTCAATGGTATAGCTCAGGAAATCTGTTCGTATAGCTGGCCTCCCCCATCCATTTATCCATCCAGAATTTTGTTTGCTTCCCGTTTCCAACCTTTAAGTGAACTTTAGCTTGAAACCAGTCTCGATCCAAAATGTGTTTCCTCAAGTCTCTCCACCATATAGATTTGTGTGTTTGTCGATTATCTTGGAGGAATTTTCTTTGACAGCATTGGTCCCCATACAGAGAATCTAGGACTTCAATCCACAACGAATAGTCATCAATGAGCATTCTGCACCCCCATTTTGCAAGCAAAGCTATGTTGAATTCTTTAAGCTCCCTTATACCGATTCCTCAAAACTTCATAGGGCAGATGATCATCTCCCATTTTATCCAGTGAATCCTTCTCTGTCCTTGGCACTGTTCTCCCCATAAGAAGCTTCTCAGCAGCTTTGTCATTTTTTTCAAAACACTAGCAGGGGCTTTAAAAGTAGAGAAGTAGTATAGCGGTAGTGGGGAGAGAACTGACCTGATTAGGATCATTCTCCCTCCCATTGTTAAGTATCTCTTCTCCCATCCTTTGAGGCACTTCTCCATATGTTGCAGGATAGAGTTCCAAGTCTCTAGCTTTCTTGAGTTTGCACCGATTGGGATACCCAGGTATTTAAATGGGAGCCTACCAAGTTGGCAGTTTAGAATATCCACATGCAGAATAGCCTCGCGATGCCTTAGATTCACAGTGTATAGTTGGCTCTTGTTAAAATTTATCCTTAGTCTCGAAACAAGTTCAAACAGCCCGAGTATATGCTTAATAGCCAACGTGTCAGTTAGAAAGCCATTCCCAAAGAGTAGGGTATCATCTGCAAACAGTTGGTGGGATATTCTCACTTCCTTGCATCCAACCTTGTACCCTGTCAGCTGTCCAGTGTGTATAGATTGGGTGATTAGTGTGTTAAGTCCCTCAGTTGTGATGGTAAACAACAGAGGCGACAGTGGATCACCTTGCCTCAGTCTTCTCCCCATCTTAAATTCCCCACATGGACTGCCATTTGCAGTCACTGAGATGTAGGCTCCTTCAACACAACATTTCATCCATTTCAGCCTACTTTCATCAAAGACCATAGCCATCATGATGTCCCATAGATATTTCCAGCACACGCTATCGAAAGCTTTCTCAAAATCAACCTTAAACAGCACACATCTCTTCTTTTTCTGCCTTGCTTCGACCAGTACCTCATTTGCTAGCATTACACTGTCCGTGATGTGTCTGGAGAGCACAAACCCTGTCTGATTTGGAGATATTATACTTGGTAGGACTAGATTCAGTTCGGCCGCCAAAACTTTTGATAGGAACTTGTAGATACTTCCAATCATCGATATTGGCCTGAAGTCCGTGATTGTTTGAGGATTGGAGGTCTTGGGTGCGAGTGCAACAAGTGTTGCATTAAGGCCTTTCATCATCTTAGCTTCGAGCCAAAATTCCTCCATAAATCTCATGATGTCTTCTTTCATCATAAACCAACAATGTTTTATGAAACTGAAGTTAAATCCATCAGGGCCAAGTGCTTTGCTACTTCCACATTTTTGCACAGCGTTCCAAATTTCTGCTTCAGAGAATTTCGCCGTCAAGGCCACATTTTCTAGGTGTTCAAGTCTCCTGGCGAGTTGCCAGTTGACTGGGGGTGACTTCTCTGCACTTCCGCATAATGCCTCTTAAATTCCGCATGAATGTGCGCTTTAACTTCCGCAACAGTTGATGTCCACTCTCCATTTACCATCATGCCTTTCATGCAGTTACGGGCCCTGCTATTTTTCAAACAAGCATGAAATTTTTTTGTATTCGTGTCACCTTCCTTTAGCCATCTACTTCGGGACTTTTGGAATGTCAAAGTGGCTTGTGTTTTGTTGAATGTAGTTTTGTGTTCACCATGCTCCTTCTGCTTTTTTCACCTTCCGTCAGTGATGCAGTTTCCATTTTGAGATCAATCTGCATCAGTTCCTCCTTATGCGCTCTAATTTTTCTAGATTGTTCACCGAAGACAGTTTTGTTCCAGTCTCTTAACATCTCGTTCAGTTTTTTCATTTTTTGCAAAGGACATAGCTTGCTCTGCCATATACTGTGATATTGCTCCAGCTTTGGGTGATAAATTCCTCATACTTTGGGTGTTGGAACCAACAATCTAGGACTTTGAATGATTTTGGCCCCCAGTTTGTCACATCATTCTCCAATAGTAGTGGGCAATGATCGCTATTATTTCTATCTAGCGCTGATTGCACCAGATTCGTCCACTTCGCCAGCCAATTGCCTGACAACAAGAATTTGTCAATCCTGCTAGAACTGCCTCCTCCCGGTTGGTACCACGTAAACTTTCGTAAGTGAAGGGGTAGGTCCACCAGTTCCATATCCAGAATGAACGTGTTGAATTCTCTCATTTCTCTAGCCGAACCAGCAGAAACCCCTTTTCTTTCAGATGGGTTGTGCACCATATTGAAATCTCCACATATGTAGTGTAGTCCACTTGGATTCAAACTGAACCCTCCCCTTTAGATCCTACCAGAGACTTCCTCTACCTGCTATGGTTACAGGGGCATAGACATTTATTACTCTCAATGGTGTTTGGTCCTCAATCCAGTTACCTTCAACTTCTAAGAAACTCTCTCCTTCAAAGTGGCCAGTTCGTTCAAAAGCATCAGTACGCCAAGTTGTTAGTATTCCTCCTGAACAGCCATGTGAAGGCTTAAATGCATATTCAAAATCAATATTACCCCAGAGACTTGTGCATAGCCTCCTCGGTACATTCTTCTTTTTTGTCTCCTGGGCACAGAGAATCTGGATATCATATTTTCGAATAAGATCTGCAATCTCCCACTTTTTATAAGCTGCACCCAACCCTCTAATGTTTAAACTCAGCATCCTCATTAAAAACAACTTACAGTCTCCTATTTAGAGGCCCTAGTTCACTGTCTGTTAGCCACCCTATCGCGTTCCTCCATAGATATTAGGTCGGCTTCATGTTCTGCGCCCAAGGGGATTCCAATTGCTTCCCCATGAGCCATTGTGGTGAGGGCTTCTTCTCGCATAACTTCCTTCATTTGATCTGCAGTGTCCTCCTCAAAATTGAGCACTCTTACACATCTACATGTTCTGCCCTAGCTCATACCTCTCAGTTTTAGTTTCTCAGCTCTTCTTCGTCTGTTATCCCTAGCATATTTCAACCAGACCATTCTGCCAAGTGGGCCGATAGGTATTCCTCTAGGATGGGGGTGGGACTTGTAGAGTTGGTCCACCAGTAGGGCACTATACTGGACGATATGTTATATTAATTCTGCCTCATTCATATGCGGACTTTCCTTAAGCAGCACCATGGGTATATGCTTAGCATGTTTTTCTGTACTTGTAACTGCTTGTTGACTTTGCTCAATGTTATTATTTGTCATCTTTGCAACTGCAGTTAATTGAGATGAGTTGTTACCTTGTTTACTGGCAGCAATTACGGGATGGCAGCTGGCGGAAGCAGATCGGGGAGTGTATCTGCATCCATTCCGACGCAGCCTAATATTGGCAGTTTCCATGAAAATTGGGGAGTCCAAATCTTCATTCAAAGTGGTGTGTGAATTCAAATTTGAATTCAAATCCATGTCTCTACCGAAAACTACTAATTGGTTTGCTTCTGTGGCCGCCGGCGAGTCCTTTGGCTTTTTCGGCACTGGAGTCTGGATTTGTATTGGGCGAGCACCTTTTGCAGAATTTGGTTGATTGTATATTTCCTCCTCTTCATCTACAATATCGTACCTGTAATGATTAATGTTTATACTGAACATGCCACCAACATTCTTTCGGATTGCAGTTTTGATCTGCATCCAGCACCATAGCATGTTTAGTTTCTTCAGTGAGTTCTCATCAATCTGTACAACCTGGCCAAATTTTGCACCAATCCAACGCAGGCAGTCACCATTCCAGGCATGTAATGGAATTCCCTTTATCCGAATCCACACCATGCGGGTGTCCAGATCTACACCCTCCTCCCACAGCTTCATGTCCTCAAACAACAAATTTGTCTGCTGGGCTCCGAAATCTAGTAGCCTTCTTGAGCTTTCAACTGGCAATTCCCAGATTACGACAACACGCTCATGTAATCGTCTCATCTCAAAATCCAAAAATCCCATTACTTTCAGCTTTGCAGCAACATTGGCAACCTCGTTCTCATCACACTTTCGCAGTCTTGCTACAACAGCATGTCGCAGCCACTCCACATCTCGATCACAGACCAAATAAGAGTCCTCCTATTGGTGTTTAGTAGTTTTTGGAATCGGCAACGTCTGTACAGAGGTAGCTCTTGCATATGAGAGTCCTGGTTTGACAAGGCCTTCATTTAGGCAGATCTGTTTCTTTGGAACCCAAGCCCTGTCAATCTGCTTCAGCTTATCTCTTCCCATTGCAGGTTGGTATTTTGCAACGTTTATCTCCAGGTGCGATCCCTGGACTACTCGACCATTGATGATGCGCGCTGTATCAAATGTCTTTACATTAGGCCCAAAGCGCACAAATTCGAATCGATTCCCTGCCACAGTTAGTTTCTTTGGTATGAATGTGTCTCTACCTTGCCATATGCCTCGAAGAATTTTCTCATCTGGGTAGCATCCCAACTCGCAGGAAAATTTGTGATGTATAGCGAAATTGTCCTAGATCTCAGCAGCTGCACTTCTCGTTGTTTTTTCGTCAGTGCGAGCATTTTCTTGCCAATCCGCTCAAAAATAGACCTTGTCCTTTTCACCAGCGTCCATGGTTGGACGCCATCGTCAACCGCAACCTCCTCCTAAGGTTGCTCTGCGTTCCTCTCAGTCTCCAGGGTAGCCTCTTTTCGCTCTCCTCCGTCACGTGTCGTTGCCTTGGTTCCTTCTGTTGCTTTCTCTATCTCCGTCATTTTTTTGAATTCCTTGGGCTTTCTAGTCTTCATCCTCAAATCCATCCCTCATGTCAGCCCACACTGGGCACATAGATCAATGATACATTTATAGCGCAGGCCGCAGAATTAGAGGCGGGTTTTTTTTAGAGGCGAGTGGAGATCGGTCTGACTTATTATTTAAAATAGAAGGCAATATATTAAAAAAAGTAATGGAATTGAGAGTCATTTGAATTTTTATTCCAAATGTTTAAGAAAAATATTTGAATAAGATATATAATGAACTACGAGAAAATTATTACATGCCTATTATAAATAAAAATATCACTCTATTGAATTTGCATCAAGTCTTTATAATGTATGAGACGTTCTTTATATAGAGAAATTTTCTCCTGCTAACCGTTTAGCTGCAGGACAAAATCTTATTTGTGAGACAAACTATCTAGGCCATCGATTAAAAAATTGACAGTTTAGATTAAATATTCATTAAAAGCACTCACGTGATAACATTTGCGTAACCTCTCCATCACATTCATGTCTTCATTCTGGGTGGGCTCACGTCACCTCCCTCCTCCATCTAGCCAAGCCATTCACGAATACCAATTTATTCGTCACCGTCTGTGCACCGGTGTTCATCGGCCGAAGCATCAGAAATGTCGCCAACAAGAACACCAACGGCGAGCTATTTATCCCACGGGTCTCTGACATGGTGGAGAAGCTCGAAATTCCGAGTGTGGTGCTGTGGAATCAGTCCGCCGCCTGCTTCTCTGCTTATTACCATTATCGCAACAAATTGGTACTCTTTTCGAGTGAGGCTGAGTCGGAAGTTGATGTATAGTTGCCCAGTTTTCCCCTTTTGAAGCATGATGAGATACCCA
>JAOYMZ010043368.1:0-14935 GCA_025802335.1 Pinguicula primuliflora | reverse complement strand
TGACGTGAGGGCGATCATTTGGCCTCTTTGTTCCAAGTTGCGGCTTGATGTAGGGACGTTCTGATTCAATAAGATGAGCGTTAGAGTAAACAGCAAGACCAGAATGATGCTTATCTTTGAGACGATTTGCTTCTTCGGTTCTCATATGACTAATGAGTTCTTGCAGAGTTAGATCCCTCTTCTTATGCTTGAGATGATTTCTATAGTCAGCCCACGAAGGTGGAAACCATTCAAGTAAGACATTGGCCTGAAACACTTCACAGATTGTCATCCCTTCACTGATGATGTCAGCACATAGATTCTCATAAGTGTGCACTTGGTCCATGATTGGTTTATCCTCCATTCTGTAGATGAGCCATTTTCCGACGATGTATTTCTTTTTCCCTACATCGTCAGTGCCATATTTCTTCTCTAGAGCATCCCAAATTTCTTTGGCAGATTTGAACACCATGAACAAGTCGAACAAGTTGTTGACCATGTGGTTGAGGAGATGTCAACGAATAGTTTTATTGTCCTTCTCATACTTCTTGATGGCCTCGGAAATTGCTTCCCATCTGGATGCTTCGGCCGCGGTCACGGGGCTAATAACAATCAGAGTTGGTAACTCAGGAGTATTTTCGAGCAACACATAATCAACATGTAGGGTTTCGAAAAATATGAGTAACTTCTACGACCATTGTTTATAATTGCCTCCATCCAGAGGTTCTAACTTAGACAAATCAGGACAGATCGAAAGCTAGATGTCATGATAATTTGCAAAAAATTGTTTTCAAATTGTTGATAAAATAGAGCAAATTATCAAGCACGAGAACTTATCAATTTCCCTATTTCATGCTTTGTCGTGGACGCACATAATGCCTTGAAAGCGATTTCAGCACCACTGTAGTGCTAATGGTCAGAACGTCAGTCGCTCCCAAAGGTTACCACAACCACCTCTTTCGCACAAGCACTTCGTGCTAAGAGGTTGGAGAAGGACACTCCTGTAACCCTTGCTCAGAGAGAACGTCAAGAAGAGGAGAAATATATGTGGATTGCTAATTTGCAAGTGTATTTTCGAACTCAACACGACACCATATTTATAGATGGAATTTAGAGAGTTCGTATCCCACTATAACTCAAACTCATCGTGGTATCCCATGTTCATTACACGTCTGTCACAATCGCAAACGTGTAGTCAATAATTAGTCAATAAGTATATTCTTCTCCAAGTGAAGGAATCGCCCAAAAAATAAGAATCAAAATAGATTAATATTTTATGGACCAAAACAAATGATGGGCCTCAGAGGAGAGCACAACCCAGCCTATCCGCGCACACACGCGCGACCAGACCAGACCGTGTGGGTGTGTGACCCGGGCTAGGCCGGACAGGTGGTCGGCTGCGGCGTGCATGCGTATGGGTAGAGCCCATCTCCTCACAAATACTACATAACCCACTTGAAGGAAAATATATTTAACCCCTTCATTTCTCCTTTCTTAAACCGGTATGGGACAAAGGATTTTTTTCTTCTTTACATGATCTTCCGACTTTGTCCCTGCTCTGTATGGATCTGCTAATAAATTGCGGATCCTCCGATGAAGATGAACATCGAGAATCGCCACACCACCGCATCAAAGGATGACGGCGTTCATGCCGGTTCAGCCCAAAGAAGATCGTGATTTTCTGTCCAATCTACTACCCTTGCCGAAATTTAAGTCATTCCCTAACCTTTAGCCTCAAAGGGAATCTGGAGAAGCTACTCAGAGCGATGAAGGAGCTGTAGGAAATACGAAGTCCAAATTGATGGCGTCCTCTTCGTTTCTCTCTTTCCTCCCTCTGCCCAAATCATCAGCAGCTGTAAGCAATTCAAAGTCTAAATCAGCATCGTTGTTCTCTTCGCTGCCTCTGCCCAAATCGTCTTGGTCATCATCTTCTTCCGCTAAAATGGTTGAATAACCTGTAAGCAATTCAATCAAATAGGATAGAAGAATAAAATATGAGAAAGAGAAATTAATATGAGAGAGAAAAGAATATAAAAATTTGAAACTCAAACTTATTCACTTCCGAAGCGAGTAAGCTCTTAATTACCTGATTTAATACAGGTAATTACTTATTCGCTCCCTACTTATTCGCTTAGTGAGCGAGTATGACAAAAACGTTACTCGTTTCGGGAGTAAGTATCCTATCTTACTCCCTCCCGAAGTGAGTAAGAGGACATTTTTAAAATTTAAAAGTTCTGACAGGGAATTTCTAAAAATTTGCCAAATAAGAGGTTGTCAATGTTTCAAAGACTCATGCTCAGTTTGGAAGTCCAACCCTTAATAATATCATTTTTTTATAATAATATCATGTCTTATGGTGTAGATGCTTAAAAATCTACTTCATAATTCATCACTTCTATTTTTAATATTGCTCAGATTGTTGGGTTGCTTATCTCTATTTTTATTTCCTGACTCTGTTGGCCCTACAGCCCCAATCGATGATGTAGTACTACCTGAACATGAAGAACCACAATCGGTGTCATCGATAGATGATATACCTGTAAGTTATTTATAGCTTATACCATTATCTATTAATGTTGAGGCTGATGTTGCTGATAGATCACCTTAGTCGGTTACTCCTCGCTATGCACTTCTGGATCATACGACAAGGGAGTAGAAAACAAGACGATTTAGTCCGGACCATATGCGAGGTTTTGAGAGGTACTTGTAGCTAATCTAGTAAGGGGAGACTTATAGAGATGACCAAAATATTTTCTGTTGCCTTATATAATGGAGATACTTCTCGCTGTGTGGAGCAGACATTGAGTATTACGGAGTAACATGAGGCTGTGAGACTTGAGATGGAGGCTTTGAAAAAGAATGAGACATGGGAGAAGTATTTGTTGCCACTAGGTAAGAGAGTAGTTGGATGCAAGTGCGTGTATACTATTAAGAGAGGAGCAGACGAAACTATCGAGTGCTACAAGACACGGTTTGTTGCCAAAAGAGATACACAGATATATGGAAACCATTCATGTTCTTTTCTCGATTGCTGTGAATCTAGATAGGCCTCTTCATTAATCCGATGTGAAGAATGCTTTCCTTCATGGTGACCTAGAGAAGGAGGTGTATATGGAGAGACCACCCGCTTTTCTCAGTTAATGAGGCATGCAGATTGAAGAATTCCTTGTGTGGATAAAAGTAGTCTCTGAGAGCTTATTTTGAGAGGTTCACTGTTGCAATGAAACAATACGTATAAAGACAAAGCAACTCGGATCACATATTGTTCTTGAAGAGAAGTGTGATTGTGCGAGAGGTATTATTTGTCTTATCTATGTTGATGATATGGTGATCACATGACATGATGAGAAAGAGATTGAGGTATTGAAGAAACAATTATTCTAGGAGTTCAAGATGAAAGTTTTGGGTAAGTTGAAATATTTTCTTAGTATTAAGGTGATGAGGAAAACACAAGTGGGGATTTGTATCTCTCAGAGGAAGTATATTCTAAATTTATTGGTTGAGACTAGAATGTTGGATTGTAAGCCCGCTGATACACCAATGATCCAAAATCATGAACTTAAGATTTGTGAGGGATCTGAGGCAAGGTATCAACACCTTGTTGGGAAACTGATCTATCTATCACATACTAGACCTGACATTGCTTATGCGGTTGGAGTAGTAAGTCAATTCAAGCATGCACCACATAGAGATCATATGGAAGCTACTGTGAGGATCTTAAGATACTTAAAAGGCTCCACTGATACTGGGGTTATCTTTAGGCAGAATGGTCACCTAAAAATAGAAGCATAGATGCTAATTGTGCCGTAAATCATACGGATCAGAGGTCAACTTCAGGATACTTCACCTTAATTGGAGGTGATCTTATAACCTGGAGGAATCTCAAAGGGAGTGGCTTGGATTTTGTGGCTGAGGAAGTTGATGACTGAGTTGGGATGTCCACCAAATGAGCCATACCCACTGAATTGTGATAATAAAGAAATTGTGCACATCTCCAAAAATCCAGTTCAACATGATAGAACCAAATATGTGAGTTTGACATATATTTTATCAAGGAAGTTATAGAAGGAGGTGCTTTGACATTACCATATTTGGGATCAGAAAAGCAACTAGTTGATATCCTTACCAAGGTAGTAACAGGAAGGAATTTTCATGATACATTGAACAAGCTACGAATATAGTATCCTAACACCTAAGTTGGAAGGGAGTGTTACTAAGTCCATTAAAGAAAAGTCAAGGATTGATGTGCTATCAATCTTACCCCCTCTCTCTTTCTCCAATCTATTGAGAGAGAAGATAAGTTAAGGAGTGAGATTTGTATCAGTGGATTTAAGGGATTTGATGACTTTCTCACCAATGTGAGAAAACTGGAACGAGTATATATATATATCACTTGTAATGAAGAATAACAATAAATGAAACAATAACTTTGTTACGCTTCTATTATTTCTTATGGTTTTCATATTTCCTTATACAAAAAAATTTCAAAGGCATGGGAACAGAAAAAAAAATGGAGAGAGAGCGGGACAAGGCGAAGTCAAAATTTGAATCCACAAAAAGAGCAAGAGATGGCGGAGACGGAAGTCGACCGAAGAATCACCACCGCAGCGGAAAGGAGACGACGGACTCTAACACAGTAATCCAGTAGATCCATGACAACGTCAACACCTTGGCCGCACAGACAGGGGAATCTAGCAAGGCAGCTGAGGAGAGATCTCTGACAGAGAAAATTGGCGACCAGATCATCAAAATGGTCCTGCCACTAATGGCAAGGGAGGCCAGTCGGTCGAACTGGGAAAGATGGGTGGGCTGCAGTGACTAAACGTAGATCTGTCCATCAATGCCTGGTACTCCCCAGAAGTTACACTCAATAGTTGGCGAAGCGACATGATAGGCAATGCTTTGACAGAATCCGGGAAATGCTGTCAAGGTTGTCATCCATGTACTTCACAAACTTCCCTCCTCATTATGATGCTGACAAGATGTCGAATGTGTTCAGAAGTTATGGAGGTCTCTTTGATGTATACATTGCCACCAGATTAGGCTTGAATGGGAAGTGATTTGGCTTCGCAAGGTTTGATACCAAAATTGATCCGACAAAGTTGGCAGAGAAGATAAATGGTCAAGTTTTGGCTAGCTACAAACAGCAGGTTAACGTGGCTAGGTACAGTGGAGATAGGTATAGTGGAGGAAAACCAATTGCTGGTCCACCACCTAACCCCAAATCTGGACAATCTGCAATAAATAAAGAGCAACCTCGTCACATATCACTCAATCCTATTAGAGCCGACATAACTTATGCAGAAACTGTTAATACAAAGGGAGATGCTATCATTAAAGTAGTCCCAGATGCAATGAATACAGGTCACAAAACATATCCTGTTGACTGTGAATGGTTAAAGGATGCGATTATTGTTGAATTGAAGGATGGAGATATAGAGGAAACCAGAAAAAAGCTATCTCTATCAGGGTTCATAGGTGCTGTTGTTGATCAGATTCCAGGGGGAAAGCATTGATTAGGGGACTTGATGAAGAGCAAACAAAATGTCTGATAACTCTGGGTAACCAATCCTAGAATACACTGTTCTGGAATGCCCAGAAATGGGAATGGGACTCTGAAATAATCAAGAGAAAAGTCTAGATAAAACTTTATGGAATCCTTCTCCCGTGCTAGAATGAGAGGGGTATATCATGGATAATTTCTGAGCAGTGATGAAAATTGATGAGAAAACTATCCAACACAAAAATCTACAATACTGCAGAGTTGAAGTTGGAACTGCATCTAGGAAACCACTAAATGCAATCAGAACTGTAGTGATTAACTCTCGATGTTATGATATAGAAGTTCAAGAGGAGATTGATGAAAAAGAACAGTGCCTGACCTCTTTAAATGTGGGAGAACCTAGTCACAATGGCACTACTGCATATGGAGAAATGATACTAAGAGAAGAGTCATTTGCACTGCGAGCACTATTCAAAACCCCTGGGGGGATAAATCAGTCATAGCCCTGAATTTAGTTGAAGAACATGTGACTGCTCCAATTACTATAGTTCAATTATGCGCAGGATGTCAACTTAGGAAGACTGGAGTCAAAAGAGCAAAGTATACTAGGCATTTGGTGCCTTATTCAACACCTTATTTGAGTGGCCCTATCTCTCGAGTTATGACTCTCTCGAGAGCTAGAGAATGCAGGCAAAAACAACTAGAGATGAGACAAATTGCTAAGAAGAAGTTGGCAGCTGCAGCTGCAACTAATATCCAGGATATCCTACAAGACTGTGAAATCATTCTTGAGACTTAGGAAAGCAGTAGGAGAGAAGTTCTTGAAACTATTAACATGACAGCTAATCTTGGAATAGAGATTACTGATGAACACTTGAACCAAATAATGGACTTGGAAAAGCGAGATATCCAGGCTAATGTGACCTGACTTTACTATAGGTAGGTGTAAGATGTGGTGACATCAAACTATTTTTAATGCACCTGTTGCATCAAAATATCCGAGGTTTTGGAAGTGATAGTAGAAAATGAGAGTTGAGGCAACTCATAAACAAATATGACATTGATTTTGTTTCTTTACAAGAAACCAAGCAAGCTGAGATACATAGAAGAGTTGTTGGCTGTATATGGGAAGGAAAGGACTTTGACTTCATTTCCCAACCACCAGAAGGTCTATCAGGAGGACTCTTATGTGCTTGTAAATCAAATAAATTCAATATGACAAATTTCTGGAAATCTAGAAACATCCTGGAGGTCTCAGGGAATTTCTTGGAACAGAATGGACTAGTGGAGCTGAAGATACTAAACATTTACTCCCCTTGTACACTGGAAGGAAAGAGAAATGTATGGCGAAAATTTTTGCAGAGACTGAGGCTTGATAGCACAGCTATCTGGTGCTTAAGTGGTGACTTTAATTGTATAAGACCAGCTAGTGAGAGGAATGACTCTTCTACTACATCTCAAGGAGAGATGACTGAATTTGATAACTTTCTGGCTGCTACTATGCTCATTGATTTACCTCTGCAGGCAAAACAGTACACATATTTCCATCCTGGTGATTTATGTTCAAGCAGAATTGACAAAATCCTAGTCTCGGATCAGTTGCTAAACTTATGGTCTGGGATTACACTAGAAGCTATGGACAAAAAAACCTCTATCATTGCCCCCTAATCTTATTTGGAGAACAACAAAACTGGGGACCCATCCCTTTTAAAACATTAGATGCGTGGTTTCAGCATAAGGACTTTGAGAAACTGGTTACAGACACATGGAATGCCACACAGGTTGCTGGTTCAAAAGCATTTATATTGATGCAGAAATTGAAAAAGCTGAAAGAAAGACCGAAAGCTTGGAATAAGAATGAATTTGGAGATCTGAACAAGCAAATTATAGAAGCTAAGAAACAGATACAACTTTATGATGCAAAAATGGAGTCTGTTCAACTCACTATGGAGGAAATTCAACTGAGATAGAACTCTGAACTTCAACTTTGTAAGCTGAATACAATGCTGGACAGTTTACTCTTTCAAAAATTTAAAAACAAGTGGCTCAAAGAAGGTGATGGAAACACAAAATATTTGTATGCATGCTTGAAGAAGAACAGAACCAGAAATAGTATCAAGGGGATAAAACTGAACGAGAAATGGATCACAGAAGTTGCTGCTATCAAAAGCCACATACATAAGAGTTTTAAGGATCACTTCAAAGCTCATTCTAGCCCCTGTCCAAATCTTAACTGGTCACTCCCTAACCAGGTGAATCATGCTGAAAACGAGCAACTAACTACTCCCTTCTCTGAACTTGAAGTTACAAAGGCTATGACGAATTGTGACAGCTCTAAAAGCCCAGACCCGGATGGGTTTAACATTAAATTCCTTGAACACTTTTGTCCAGTCATGAAACAGGACCTTCTAGCATTCTTTGAAGAGTTTTGGATCACAGGAAGAATGGTGAAAGGAATGAATACCACTATGGTTGCTCTAGCCCTGAAGAAAGATCTACCTGAATCTATAATGGATTTCAGACCAATATCTATGGCCAGCTCTATGTACAAGTTGCTCTCTAAGGTGCTAGCCACTCGTCTCAGTAAAATCCTGCCAAGGATTATCTCACCACACCAAACAGGTTTAATCTACAACCGCTTCATTATGGACAGTGTAGTATTAACAAATGACGTTATCAATGAGGCAAAAAGGAGGAAAAAACACTGCTCCATATTGAAGGTTAATTTTCAGAAAGCTTTTGACAGTGTAAGATGGGACTATCAATGGAAAATGATGGCAGCTAAAGGGTTTAGTCAGAGATGGATTCATTGGATGGTGGACTGTGTTGAATAAGCTTATATGTCTATCACAGTGAATGGGATCCCCTTTGGGAAATTTAAAATGGAAAGAGGAATAAGACAAGGTGACTCTCTATCACCCCTACTCTATGCATTGGCAGCTGAAGGATTGGATGAGTTATTAAAAAGGGCAGCATCTATAAACCTATTGAAGGGTTGCCGAATTGGATCAAATGGACCAATAATCACCCATCAGCAGTTTGCTGATGACACAGTGATGTTTGGGGATGGAACTGCTGAGGACATCAAAGCTATGAAGAGGCTACTCAGATTTTTTGAAATTATTTCGGGCCTGAAAGTTAACTTTCAGAAGAGCAGGCTATTTTCAATCAACCTCCCACATAATACTCAAGCTAATCAGGCTGGAATACTGCACTGTCAAACAGACACTATTCCATTCTTGTATTTGGGAATCCAAGTAGGTGCAAATCCTAGGCTTGAGAGAACTTGGATCCCTGTTCTAAACATTATTGCTAAGAGAGTAAATGAATGGGAGCAGAAATACATTTCATTCGGGGGCAGGATCACACTGATCAAATCAATTCTCAGTTCACTGCCACTGTACTACTTCGCAATATATGAAGCCCTAGTTGGTGTTTTGAAGAAAATTGATGGGTTGATATCTAAGTTCCTATGGGGGACTACATCTGCTAGAAAGAGGAAGATTTCCTGGTTCAAGTGGACTAAACCCTGTTATCCTAAAAATCGAGGAGCACTGGGTTTCAAAACACTAAATCAGTTTAACGAGGCCCTATTGGGAAGGTGGGGTATCATAATTCTATGTGAACCTAATACATTGTAGAGACAGACACTCTCAGCTCTATATGAACCTATTGATGTTTGTAATACTCAACCAGCCCTATATGACTCTATATGGTGGCGAGACATCGAAAAATGGGTACTATCTTCTACTTGGTTTCAACAAAACCTAACAAGAATTGTGGGCAACAGAAGAGCTACTAGATTCTGGCAGGATCCATGGATAGGAAATACTAAATTGGCCGTAGAATTCCCTACATTATATGATAAGGCTGCAGACAGAGACATTTATATATCAGAGAACGGATTCTATGATCTCACTTGAAGAACCTGGCGGTGGAACTGGATTTGGTCTCAGCAGTGCTCTGATGAAGAATACATTTTACTCCAAAGCCTGATAGATAAGCTGCATTTAGCCCCCCAGGCTCGAATGATCCCGATGGCTGCCAAATGGCAGAATGTCACACAAAAATACCCAACTGCACCGATTTACAATCAAATCATGAATGAAATCTGGGTTGTAGCAGAAATGGATGCTCAAATTGCTAAAGTGTGGGATCAAAAAATACCTTCCAAAATCAGTGTTTTCTGCTGGAGAGCAATTCAGAATCGAGTTCCAACAGTTGATAATCTTGCCAAGTGCGGGGTTAATGTTGACAGCGTTCTCTGCCCACTCTGCCTGGAAGAATACGAATCTGTGGAGCACTTGTTTGTCCTCTGTCAACATTCCCAAGCCGTATGGAAACCTTGTCTGAACTGGCTTCGGCTACTGCAAATTCTGCCAACATCCTTGAGGCAGCTCCTTACATTTGCGCAGGAACACAACTTCCCTCACAAAATTCGCGCAATTTGACCAGTTATATGGAAGCAGGTGATATGGTCGATTTGGAAGATGAGGAATGACGCGATCTTTCAGCAAGAAATTCCAAATTGCTATCGGGCCATGGAAGCGGCCCAAATCAACTCTTGGCTAATTCTAAGGGTGCATGGGAAAGTGGGCTTAGTGTTTGGAGTTGGTGAATGGTGTAATGAGCCCATGAATTGTATTTAGCACACAAAAACAATCAAGCCCAAAAAGGACTATGTACATATGTAAATATTTACATTAATACAATTATATTACCTGGGAGTGGTTCCTGTGCTCAGTCCTTGCGTGTTCATTCGTGTATAATTTTTTCGTAGCACCATCCGTTTTTGAAATTGATTGCACCATTGAAAAGCTTTTACATTGTAGATGAAAATTCCCATGCTTTGGTCCGGTTTCCAGCGACGAAGTCGCCGGAAATTTCTAAAACCCCATTTAGGACTACTTAACCCAAGAGGATTTATAACCCTCTGTTAAATGGTAATAACGTTGTCGGAATATCACCAAAACTTGAACATATGCAATTCAATGTATAAGCTTTCTAATGGTGCGACCAATTTCGAAAACAGATGGTGATACGAAAAAATTATACACGGATGAGCACGCAAGGAGTAAGCACAAAAACCGTGACCTATATTACCTACCCCAAAAAATATTTCCTTATACAAATCTAGTGTATATATTCTAATAACAAGAACCTACACTAGCGTGGTGTATATCAGCACACGCCCAAGAACTTGAGGCACCAATGAGAGGCAGCCATGTCTGAGAATCTTGAGAAACCTTCCATTTCAGTACAACTTGTGCGTTGTTTATTGGGTCTGCCGCACTGGAAGCAGCAACACACACTGAGCAACGTGCTCTCAACATACAACTAACGGGAAATTATAGAAAGGGATATCCAATGATCATCTGGATAAGCTTGTTCCAACACTTCATTTTCCTTTATTAAATGAAATGACGAATTATTGCAAAACCACAATGACGATAATGACAGGACAAAATGATTCCTGGCTGTCCTTCGTCATTACTGCTGTAATTCTCAATTTATTACAGCATTTTCTATAGATTTTCTTTCACCCTTCTCCATTTCCTACAAATCCACTCGGCATCCTTTCCGTGGGAGATTTTTTTTTCGTGGTTTTCAAGTTCTTCCTTCTCTTTCTCTTGTTCCGCTGGTTACCCAAATATCCCCACAGCCACCCCACCAATCTTCCGCCTTTTCCAGATTGTCCTGGTTTCCCCTTTTGAACCTCACAGTTTTTTTTTCATCTGATGTCTTGATTCTGGGTTCTTTATTGATTCATTAATTCGAGGGTTCCTTCTTCAATTTTGTATTGCATGCATACTCGCATTGTATCATGGCAATGCCAACAATTCTGGGATGTTTATGAGGAAAGTAATCAGGACGATTGGAAGAGGAGAATAACCTTCTCTGTGGAATCCTCTTTCTCCCTATATCGCCTCATTGCTTCTCTGAAAAGGTGCTCATTTGGATGATTTCTTAAGTTTGTTTATGAATTGTTTTGTTGGTATTAAAAAAGTTGGATTCTTGGGGGCTTTGTGCCTTTACTTTGCTTCCACACAGTGTTCGAGAAAAAGTTGGGCTTAGGCCAAAAGGAAACCGTGAGCACCTAGGCAGTCTAGACGCCTACCTGGATAGTTAGGCAAAATTTGGGCAAGACGAGGGCGATCGCCCTGCGCTAGGTGTCTAAACGGACCGCCTTGTCGAACAGAGGCAAAATATGGTGCAATTTGTTGCTCATTTGGCTGATTCCTTAAGTTTGTCTTTGTGTTGTTGGCATGGCAAAAGTTGGATTCTTGTGGGGCTTTGTGCTTTTTCTTGGCTTCTATCAATTAGCAACGCATCGTGCAATTTGTTTCTTATTTACTCAATATGGATATTAATGTCTTTGGTTTGCTCTTTTGTGTTATTCAACTTGTTTCTTTTTACCAGAAAAAAAGATTCTGAATATTCATATTGATTATCCTTTGATTGATTTTTTGCCATTGAAATAGACAAAGGAGCATTTCTTGTGACGGTTTGTTGGAGTTTGGAGCTGTGAACTTCCCACCATGGGAACTAAGATGAAAGGGCTCTATAAAGGCTTTAAATATACTCTGTCTCATATGTTTGGTAAACTCATTGTGCCATCTTCTTCTCTTCTTCTTCGTCTTCTTCTTTGAAATTTGAGGTCTGAGCTAAGAACTCAAATATTTTGTTGCAGTTGTGAAGGACCGCGAAATCGAGATCAGCAATCCAACAGATGTTAAGCATGTGGCTCACATTGGTTGGGATGGACCATCTGGGGGTGGGGCTCCAACTTGGGTAACCAACTCTCTCTCTCTCTCGTTATATATTTGTTCGAGAAGTCGGTCTCCTAAGCGTCTAAGTGGTAGGTCGCCCTCGGCTATGTCCGAATACCCGCTTAGGCTGCCTAGGTGGACGCTTAGGCTGCCTAGGTGGACGCTTAGGCGTTGGGCGTCCCCTAACCTCACAGGGTCCCTTTCTCCAAGACTATATATATATCTTTCACATTTGTTCCATCTTCAATACTTGGACCATAAATCTGAGTAATTAGGGCTTCTAATGCAGATGAGCGAATTCAGGACAGGACCTGATTTCGCAGCAACTTCGATTGGCAGATCCGCTTCGACGTTTTCTCCATGGTCATCTCTAGGTAAGTCTGCTAGTAAGTATATTTATGTTCTTTCATTTCCACTCTTGTGCATAAACTAGTTAGAAAGACATAAAGTATGAAGGTTATGAAATGGGATCCATGGTTAAAGATTCTTTTGGCAGTCGCACATGAAAAATTGTAGAAGGGACAAGGTCTGATCTATTGATTGCTCAATACCGTGTTGTCTTTACTAGGACATGAATTTGTCACGGGTGGTGTTGGTGATAAAAGGTAGAATAGTACAGTATTCCACACAGCTGGTCTGAAATAGTCAATAATCATTCAAGATTATTTGCCTCATAGTTAGTGAAATTTTGGCTCATCTGAAACTAGAACAACTTGATTGTCCTGAAAACGCGAAAATTCTGTAACGTACGAAAAGGAACATACGAATGCCATGTGGAGAGATATGACAGGAGGGCCAAAAGTGTTGAATATTATATGCACTCGTTATATTTCACCATGTTGCATTCTTAGGTTATTCTTGTCCTTTTTTCGTCCGGTATAGACCAGCTGCTGAAAACACAAAAAGCCACATATTTGTTAGAAAACAGACCCTCTCTCTATGCTCGGGTCACGTGTGCGTAGGTGCGCATGTGTGGGTCCAACTGAATAGAAATATCTAACCTACTCTCATTAAAACCTTGAGGTCAAGGTAACAGATTGTAGCACCATATTATTATTTAAGTTGGTTGATAAAATTCGCGTGGGACATTCTAACCATATGAAAGATACATGTATTTCATTTCATGAATGCCACAAAACGGTTCTTGATTGTTCTTATGTTTACTTTGAAACCAACAGATTACAGTGGATCACTGCAGCAGCCATCTGAATCTGATCTGTCCAAAGATGCATTGTCAACGGAACTTGGTGGTGTTGTGAAGAAAAAGGATCGACGTAAGAAAACTAAGTCAAGTTCCTCTCCCACGAGTCATTCTACTTCTTCAAGAAGGTCATCACGAGGGGCAAAGATGAAGTCCAAATGTGTTGAAAACGAATCGACACAAGTAGACATCAAAGTGCAGTAGAAAGTGGTCAGCACAACTGCACAGAGGGGGGAGGGAACGGGAAGATGGTGTTGTTTGTATTTTCTTTCCATTTGACTCGATTTTTGTTCCCTTCTGTTTCGAATTGAGATGAGGAGGAAGTCTTGTAATGTGAAGAGTTGGTAACCTTATTAGAAGGGTTGATGATGATGATGAAGCAGCTCGGTAATTTTGACTAAGGTTTCGAGTTCAAGTCTCAACACAAGTGTTTGGCAGACCTGATTTATAGGAGCATTTGGTTGGGTGCAGACCCTCTAGATTGACAGAGAGTGTAAAATTCTCGGATAATGAAAAAAAGCCGGAGTATTTTTAAGGTTGATGAAGATTTGTTGGGTTCAAGAAGAAGTAATTTGTAACGGGTTGGGCAGGACAAATTAGATGGGTTGGCACAATTAGAGTAATTCGGATCCAAAAATACAACAATTTTGGTTGGAAACGACTTGCAGCAGCATCTTTGATAGAAAATAAATGTGGAGATAATTTTCGTTTTCTCGTCTATGCCACACTTACTTACTATTTGCTAGGGAGAAGGTTTAGGGTGTGCACATCACATAATTTTTGTGTGACCATTCGTTTTCGAAATTTATTGCACCACTAGATAACTTATACATATGGTCCCGGCCACTTCGTCGTTCGAATTTTTTAAAATCCTATTAAGGGCTACTTAATCCAAGAAAAAAGGAATTTAAAAATTCATGGTGACGAAGTCGTCGAAACCGTTCCGGAACATTTTTTTTGGTATGCAAAAAATTTTATTAAAAATTTGTCAACCGTTCCGGAACATGTAGCTTATCATCTCATATGTATAAGCTTTCTAACGAAGATTCAATTTCAAAAACGGGTGATAACACACAAAAATTGCGCACGGATTGTACACATAAAGATTGTGATACGAAGAATTTCGCTATTTGCTAGTAGTAGTGAACTAGGGTTGAAGATAATATAAGTGAGGTTCTACCAGTCATGATACAAGTATAAATCATTTCACCATGTTGTTGCCTGTGCCAGGAAATGCATAAGTGCCACCGGGAAATGATATTTCTCACGACAGCATCACGCGACTTGTTCGCGAAAAAACTTGAGGTGGTGGGCCCCTCGGTTTTGAAGGTTTTATTTGGGGTTTGAAGGTTTTATTTTGAAATGAACTATTATGTTTTATATATTATATTGTATAGTATAATATATAATAATATATAAAATTTGAAATTATAATTTATTTAGTATTTTCAGTTTATACAATTTATAATTATATAAGATTTA
>JAOYMZ010043357.1:0-14936 GCA_025802335.1 Pinguicula primuliflora | reverse complement strand
TTTATAGGGGAGAAAACGCGTGAAAATAGTAGTGTGAACACTGTTTAGTCCCACGTTTTCTTCACATTCCTCATTTTTCAACTTGGCATTAATAATGCCTTTGAAAATTCTTTGCCGACACAAAACCCATCCAAGACTCTCACCCCCAGAACGAGCAACAACTAATAAGGTGCACTCCCAAAAAAATTCCCAGTAAGATCCCAATAAGTGAAAAATGGACAATTATCGAAAAAAGTGGGAAAAAGAGAGAGGGAGTTCAATGTGTGGGAACTAAGCAAGTCCAAGTTTCTCCTGCAGATTTAAGCAAACCAAAAATATCTGACCAACGAACATGGTGAATTCCAAAAGAGCAAGTGGTATATAAGTCTCATCGCAACCCAAAAAAATCTGCGGGTACAATTCATGCAGCCAGATGCTCAGCGGCACCGGCGGCGCAGGGAAGGAAATGGGTATATCTCCGGTGGCTGCTAGGAGTTTGGCCTTTGTCCCATCTTCGTGCGTGAAAAAGTCTACCGATGGCTTTAGAGAAGGGAAATCCTGTACATGAGTAATCAGGTGCCGGAAGAGTTTCGATTCATTCATGGATGCTTCAAATCTCACAAAAACTTCCGACCCAAAATGATCTCTCGCAACTCCACTGAAATCCACAGTTGCGAAGCAAATTTCCTCCTTTCCAATAAACTCTTGTTCGCAAAACGTATATATAATGCACAAACGCCGACTTAGGTATGCGATATGGTCTTCGTCTTCAACAACGAGCCATGAAATGGTACAAAATCGGCCGATCATTCCTGGTTTTCCGAATTTTTTTTTTAAATAAGATATGAGAAGAGCAATTCGTGCTGATAACGTGTTGTAATCTGAAGAATTCTGCAAAAGGAAAAAGGAGAAGAATGGAAGAGCATAAAACTGTGTTCTTTATTATTTTCTGTAATTCTCCTTATATAGAGGTAATGGCCATCAGTTACAGAAGTCTTATCCTTATAAAACTGTACCAATCACTATATCTATAACAGATGTTGTAATAAGTTTGGGAGTTGTTGCTTATAAAGAGGTTATTGTGTAGTCAAAGAAAAACACGCTGGCACAACACCACTTGTGTACCCACTCCACTACTCGTCCATCTCACTTGTCAATATTGTTTTTTTCTTTAATTAATTTTAAGCTTTGGAGAGAATGCCTCAAGTCTAGTCATGTAAGTTTTTACTTTGTATACTGTTTTTGTTTGTATTTTTAACTTGTCTGTATGAAAAATTCAAATTTATAGTCTAATCAATTAACTTAATATGTGGGCAAATCTTTATATGAATCTCATATACAATGAGATCACAGGTGTCAGGATGTCAATTACTGGGGGCAAATCTTTATATGAACCTTATAAGAAACGAAGATTTTGTACTCCCGTGTACTTGGCAGAGAATGTCTTTTATTACTCTATTTATTTTATTATGTTTTCATTTATTTCACGCTTCAAATTTATTTCACCTAATAAACAATTAAATATATAGGTGCAAGAAATTTTTCAATGTTCCCACCACACAGAATTGGTGACTACACAATGTTTGAAATCAAATGTTTTGAAGTTACATAAAAAGTTAGGCAAACTCTCCTCAAATGCAGTACGATCATGAAGCGGATCTTGTACATCAACAAGATGAGAAAGAATTTTTTAGAAAAAATATTAATACTGTTGATTTCGACAAAGATTGAATAAATTTTATTTGTTATTCATTAAATGAACTGTTATATGGGTCTTTGTTTAATAAATTATTTAGTAAAATTATTTCATTGATATAATAATAAAAGTTTAATATAAAATATTATATATATCAATTAATATACGCCGTATCACTTGTTAGGCTTTCATGTCTACGATCAGGAGGTATGCCTACACTATTTTGAGATAAAATTATTTTTTCGTCCTATTTATTATGTATTTTTCTATCAGTTTTTTCGGTCGTTTTTTTTCAATTTAAATTTGTGTATCAACGAAAATGCAGGAGTTGGTTCTTATATGTGTGGACACCTCGCATATCATGGTTGCTCATACGTGCGCCTAAGCTCAATTATCACCTACGCAACGCAATAATCTATGGGATTCTTACGATATTTTCGACAAGATTATAAATTTTTAAATGTTAAGATCAATATATAAGTTATTTAGTAAAATGTTCAATGAAAAATTAACCAGTATCGTATGTGAGCACGGAATGTCGTATCGAGATCACTTACCACAAGAGCAATTGTGAATGCATAACTCGACACGTTGATGTTCACATGAACCTTTGTATAAACTTGTGCGTGACATCGAGTTACACCCTCAATTTGATCGAATGGCTGCAATTCATGCATCAGAGCACGTGTCACACCTCGCTAGTAAAAATGCCTACCTTTCTCACTCCACGTATAAAGAGATGATGTCATGCGCAAACAATCACTCCAACGTGCATTGAAATAGTTAATGCAACTCTCATGTGTATGTTACACGATCGATATTATGGACAATCGTTGCGCTCCCTTGAACACTTCATTGAAGCACTCCACCTGATTTGTGGTCATTATTCCACAGTGTGGTCCTCCATCATACGACAATGTCCAAATCTTTAAAGGGATGTTCATAAGATAGTCGTGTGCTTTTGAATTCTGGCGGAAAATTGTGGTTATTTGATTGTGAAACTTTGTCTTACTAACTCGTAAGCTGGCTTTTCATGTCATTTCCTTGACCACCTTGTCTTTACAATCACGATTTAAATTTGAGCATATATGGTGTAAGCAAAATCTAGAGTCATCTATTTTATCATTGAATGCACGGATGTCAGGAATAGCTCTCAAAATTTCAGAACTCCTATCCGAAATCAAGCAGTAATGTCTAGCATTCTTTGATGTAACGTGCTCTTCTAACTTCTTAAGAAATCAACGTCAAGCATCAGTGTTCTCTTCATCTGCAAATGCAAATGCAACTGACAATATATGTCCACAAACATTTAATGCTATCGCCACAAGTAATTTCAACCTGAACGGGCAGTATAAATGTGTTCCATCTACAGACAGAACATGACGGCAGTGTCAGTACACAGTGATGCAAGGACCAAATGCCCAAAACACATATTTCAGCTCCTTCTCCATTGGGTTGTCAGTATCCTCAAGTCTCCAATCCACAATATGTGTCGGATCCCAATGTTGTAGTATTGCGAGATAGGCAGGTAGACGTGCAACACTAGACGTCCACGTAGCATGCTCTATTTCAAAAGCACGTTGGACTGCTCACCAAACCTTTAATATCGGATCTCAAATTCATATCTATTTTACACCAACTGCTGAGCCATATATGCTGTGAAGTCTAAAAATAACAATATCATCATCAAATTACGGCCGTACATATATAATAAATGCACAAAAAAAATTATATTACCTGAATCATTTTGGATTAGGCCGCACAACTTGTGTGCAATAAATGTTTTCGTCAGATTACTGTGATACTCGGTCACCACTTTAGGATCACACTTGTGCTTTGGCCCGATATAAGTTATTTTCCATTTATAGCCATCAGATTTGTAAGGCGCAGTGAGCGCCCAATCACATCCTTCACCTTCGGCATGATGCTTACATGTAACATACCACCGTTTCTTATCACTCTTTACCACCCAAAATTTCTTTTTTACCACCATAATATAATACTTCATTATCGAATGTTGCAGATAGAGGATTATCTCTGAACAGTTGACTCTCTTCACGCAGATCTAAGTTTTCGTCAAAATATTTTCTGCCAGTGAAATATTCATTGAGTCCCCCATCATATGACATGTTGTCTGGTAATATGGAATGTATGATCCATCATACATGTGATCTATGCGTGGCCGTATCGGAATAGGTTGCATATCCTCTCCTTCATCTTCAATGTCAGGTTCGAAATTGATGTCGTCTACATCAATGTCTGCTGTGATTACCTACCGGATCGATAATAGGGGACAAGTTATCAGCTGCATTACATTGAGGCCATCCAACTATTGGCTGAGAACAACCTCATTGACTCATTGGTTGAGGCTACATATCTTGACTTGGTGCGAAAGAATATTGTAAATATTTTGGATACGATTGATGTAAATAATCAGGATTTTGAGTTGATGAGCTTGACTCAACATACTCCATAGACATTTAAATCAGGAATTTGCGAACTCGAATAGGAAAATCAGTCAAAAAAATAAGAATCGCTAAAATTATCAATTATAATATATATTAACATAGTACATTAAAAATAAATTAATATTAATTCAATATTAAATGTTTTAAATGCATAAAAATGAATATTAAAAACTACTTCTGAAAAATAAGAAAACAACTGGTAGCTGCTCTCCCTGACACTTTAAACTGTGGATGTTTTCTAGATAGATACTTTAAATGGTATCTGTTTTGGAGGTATAGGTAAATGAAAGTTAGAAATACTATTTAAATAGAAGAGTTCGCGCACAAGCCAATAATGCGGAAGGAGGTGGTAATAGGCGTGCTGAAGGCCCATGCTGAAACCTTCAGCGTGGAATAAGATTCACGCTGAAGGCTTCACGCGAGGCCCTTCTGTGCTGATGGCTTAAGCGCGGCAGGACAATTTAGTAACTCTATCTCACTGACAGGGCACATTAAAAAATGTACCATATTAAGTGGTTGACATTGTCACTGAATAAACATATAAAACTGGTAGAGTATTACATCACTTGATGTGGGTAGCTGATACTGATTGCTAACTTCAATATCTAGAATTTAGATGATGCAGAAATACATTATTGTCATTTTCTGCATTGTCTTCATTGTGGATATTTATGCTTATTTGCATGAATTTTCTTAATGAGTTTTAAGTAGGTTAGTTTCACTTCTTTTTAACTATTTTTAGATGGATCATAATGAGCATGAGCACAAGTTATATGACAAAGGTTCTTGATTCACATCTTAAAGTAGCCACGTGCAATTATTGTAAAGAGCCTTTTTGATGCGATATGGTTACCAAAAGAACAACTATGAGAATCACCTTAAAAAATTGTGGAGCGTATAAAGCATATCCGAATGAATAAAATTCACGACATACAATGATAAGTTGTGATCCTTCAACGAGGATGGATGATACAGTAGGTGATATGAGAGTTGTAATATATGACGAGCCAGTGAAAGATCTGAAGATGTAAGCTAGTTGGACAAGTATTGGTGATTTAGCACGACATCGAAGTACACGGTACTCGATAGGGCGGTAAGGCGTGATACAATTATTATGCTAAAACATCTAGATAAGCCCTTTCGTGCAATTGCCTTACACCCCCGAGTTCAGATGTACCTATATAATGCTAAATTCTGGGGGTATATTTGGGTTGTGATCTGAGAAAGGATCATCATTTTATTACTGCTTTGATAAAGTGGTGGCTGTCAGCCACACATACTTTTTGATTTTCGTTCGAATAATGTACGATCACTCTCCAATACGTTTCTATGATTTGGGAGTTATCGATCAATGGTGATCCGATCAACAAGATTGATATGAGGCATTTGGTATACCTTCGGGACGTTAATCAGGTTCAATCTTACAGTTGAGGCTAAGTAGTTTTGTGTTATTTATATCATTTTCTGTGTCGAGCTGCTTCGGAGAACATACAACAAAGAGGTGGTGCTACGCGGCTTTTATAGATTTGGAATTACTCTCGATTGCATACGATCGTACTGCGATCCTTAATGAATTGTTTGAGATCTCACCGCGACTGGAGGAATATGGCGATTTACATTATTTTTGAATGCAAGTATCTGTCGAGGACTTCATTTTATGATGTCGTCACAAATCGCATCTGGTTGTTTCGCATGGATATAGATTTGTTGACGACACAGAAGGTATTTATTTTATTTATATCTATTTTATTTCATATTACTTGTTATTATTTGTTATTCTACACAGTTCACCTCCACACCGTATACTGCTGCAGAGATGTCTCAGATTTTTTTAATGATACAGCATTGTGGACATATACCAGTCTCATACTTCATTTGGCGGAGGGAAAGTTTGTTCACGTGGAAGGTGTCGCACACCAGTTCAGCGTGATTTAAAATATTCCAAATGTCGAAGTGGATCGAGAGTTCGAGACCATTGCTTATTTCTCGAAGGGTGTGCATAATGCACAATTCTTGTTTTATTGGCACAATTGTCATGGTCGTGTAGCGGACGCTCTGTGTTCACCGATATGCAAGCCACTTTTGCACTGGGGTTGTGCAATATTTTGAAGATGAAAAATAATTTAATTCTGATGTAGCTTTTCGTATTGAACGGAGTTGTATTGAACGTTGTATCATATTTATCATATTGAACGGTGTTGTACTACGAGTTTTGCAAACAAAATTAATTAATTAATCATATTTCTCCAATACATGCTAATAAAAATACATCAAAAGGGATAGCATAACTTCTGCCATCATGCACATCTGGAGAGAGTTGTTTTTTCCGACTTTATTTTTTCTTGCTTCCCTCATCTTGCTCATTCAGACGTCTTTCATTGGGAAGTTTAGGATCCAAGCTACGTCTTTGTCGTACGATAAAGCTTTGCATAAGTATAAATGGTGGAACTCTGTGGTCCCCACGAATAGAATGATTTTTCATACGTCTTCATCAATTCGAGAATTATCATTTTTGGGAAGCAGTAATTCAAAGGATCCTGACGGTATATGCGGAAAACCTACATGTGAAATTTATGAGTATTACATTTATTTCCAAATTTTTCAGTGTATTGAATAGTATACTAACCTGTATCACATGCGACTATAAATTGGCAAGCCACGACCACTTCCCGTAATAGCATTTATGAGAGACTAGTACCACGTGTTGGTCCTCGTCTGAGCCTTGCATCTTAACCCGATTAACACAATTTGTAGGTGCGTTTACGTTCTCATAAGGTTTGACGACATGCAGTTGTGCACGAGTCATATCCCTATCATAAAAAGCTCTCGTCTTGTTGTTCCAAGCATCAAGCGTTGAGTTCATCCTCACGCAGTGCATCTGTCATGTTTTTAAATAATTGATACAATTTTCTTGTATTTGAGCAACGATTAAGGTGATGGGAAGCCTGCATGTCCCCTTCAAGACTACAAAGTCTAAGCGCATGTTTGGTTAGAGACTTGAAAATTTTGATTGATTTTGATTATGTTTAATACCATATTAGAATAGATTGATTTTGGTTAAAGTTATTGCAATCACTGTTCGAGAGTTTTGTCGTTTCGACCACCTAGGCATCGCCTAGGAGGCCCAATATGCTAGGTCATCCAGAATTTATCCTGAGTGGTCTTGTTGGCCACCCAGGGGCAGAAGGGCTGCCTCCTTGAGGTTCTGGGGGCCACACTGGCCGTCTTGACAGCCGCGCAGGGCCGCTTTGGATGCCTAGGAGACCTTCATCTGGAACATTTATACTAGCGCGAAATTTTTTGAAATGAATTGTGTTGATTTTTTTATAAACTTATAATATTATATCTTATTGCATCGTGGTCTATTTTAGACAATTATTTTTTATTTGTGATGAATAATGATTCATACCAAGCTTGCTCCTGTGGTGACCAACAACAAATTCGCAAAAAAACGACTTTAATTATATCAACGTTAAATTTGCGTCATCGATGATAAGTTTATAGTACATGAACAGGAGATAAACAACCTCGGATTTGCATGATTTTGATATCATATGACTCCACTTAATAGTATTTGGTTAATTATTTGTGTATCCATTTATGTATACTGATATTTTTTATTTTTAATCATTTAAATGCGATTATTTTATTAATATATGCAAACAAATAAAATAACGCTTCATTAGGAAACGAAGTACAAATAAAATAATGCTTCATTTAAATGTATTTATATTAATATATGTATTTATTTTTTATTAGGAAAGAGAAAAGGGATGGTTCATTGGATTCAATCACGGAGAGTAGTACAATAGAATCGACCACAAATTATATGAGGAACGAATTAACCTCGATATTGAAGATGGGAAGGCCCTAGGAGTTGTACATCCAGTGGGCGACAAATCCACGGTGGAAACATTGCTGGCGTTGGAACAAAAGAAGACAATGAGGAAAAGTGAAGTGGATACAAGCAATGAAGACGAGAAGAGAAATACTGACAATGCAGATAATAATGTTTAATTGTAGAGGAATAAGAGAAAAAGGAAGAAGGAGAAAAATAAAAAAGATAGCATTGAAACATAAGATTGATTTTTTGAGCCTTTAGGAAATCAAAAAGGAATATATTAGTTAGGCAATGGTGAAGAGCTTATGGTATGAAGAAGAATATCATTGGGCATATATTGGTTCTCAAGGACAGTCAGGGGCTATTGTGTATATGGAATCCTAACAGATTTAAAAGGAAGGACATATGGGGCGAAGTAGGGATATTAGGTGTAACAGGACAGTGGAAAGTACATGAGGTAGAGAGTATAATGGTGAGCATTTATGGCCCATCAGACATAGAAGCTAAAAAAGTACAGTGGAATGCACTTAGACAGTTTTATGAAGGCAAAGGGGGGTTGAAATGGTGTGTGATGGGTGATTTTAATGCGGTATTGAGAACAACAAAAAGGAAGGGGCAGGGGAGAGGGAGAAATACAATATGGATTAGATTGTTTAATGAACTGGTGGTTGACCTAGATTTATTGGACCTGCCGATGACGAGAAGGAATAATACTTGGTACTTAACATCACTGATAGCTATGAGCAGGATAGACCGTTTTTTAGTTAATCAGAAATGGTGTGAGGGGAAAAGTTGGGTTCAGACTGGATTGGAGAGGGATGAGTCAGATCATTGCCCCATTTTATTAAGAACGAATCAGAATTGGGGTCCAAAACCCATGAAGAAAAAAGATAGTTGGCTTGAAAGAGAAGATTTTAAGGAATTGGTAGAGTTCTCGTGCCAGAATATGCACATAGAGGGATACAAGGGGAATCAAATCAAGGTGAAAATTAAAGTCTTAAGACAGGAGATTCGTCAGTGGACACTTGTGGGAGATGGAAATGACAAGAGCAAGTTAAGAGACCTTAAAGAAAAGAGAGCTGTGGCAGAAAAGGATGCTGAATCTGGGAATGAATTAAGGATGCAGGAAGATAAACTATATGAACTGAAGGACAAAATACGTGATCTGGAATGTATAGAGGAGAGGTTGTGGAGACAAAATGCTAGAACGGCGTGGATTAAGGGTGAGGCCCAAATTATATGGTGGTCAAGAGAAGCAACTTGATACAGTGGCACAGAGGAGTCTGGTTGCCCGGTTTACAAAGATTGAAATTTCAGAAGCAATAAGAAGCTGTGGAAGTAAAAAAAAACCAGGGCCGGATGGGCTGAACTTTGGATTTATCAAGAAATTTGAAGAGGTGATGCACAGTGACATATATGAGCTATTTCAGGAGTTTTATACTAATTGTAGGATGGTGAAGGGGGCAAATGTTGCTCAGGTGTTATTGTTTGCAAAGACAGAATGCCCAAGTAAGGTAGATGACTATAGGCCAATTACCCTAGTCAACTCAATCTACAAGGTGGTATCAAAAGTTTTAGCTAGAAGGCTTGGAAAGGTGTTGGATAACGTGATATCACAAAATCAGTATGCATTAATTGGAAGAGGCAAATAGTGGATGTTGTGTTTATGGCCAATGAAGTGGTGGAGGAGGTGAAAAAACAGAAAACAGGCCGTAATTTTTAAGATAGATTTTGAAAAAGCATATGACACGTGTAGCTGGAGTTTTCTGGATGATATCGCAACGAAGCTGGGTATCCCTGAAAGATTTGTGAGTTGGATTCAGACATGTTTGAACACAGCTTCAGCTACTATATTGCTGAATGACAGTCCTTCAAAGGAATTTTACCCTACAAGAGGATTTAGACAAGGGGATCCTATATTCCAATTTCTGTTTTTGATGATAGCTGAAGGCTTATCTATCCTAATCAGAAGGGCTATCTATCCTAATCAGAAGGGTAGTGCAACTTGGATATTTAAAGCCATTGAAAATTGGACAAGATGGAGTTGAGGTGTCTCATTTGCAATTTGCAAATGATACTTTATTAATAAGGGAAGCTACATGGGAGAACATTAGATGCTTTAAGGCTATACTGAGGAACTTTGAGGCTATCTCCGGCCTGATGATCAATTTTTGGAAAAGCACATTGATAGGCATTAATGCTGCATATCAGATGGTATAGGGAATGGTAGAATACTTAGACTGCAAAGTGGCAAAACTCCCAATAATGTATCTGGGCCTTCCAGTAGGGGCAAATCCCAGGAATAAATCCACTTGGCAGCCAGTCATATACAGATTTCAGAAGAAACTAGTGAGGTGGGAAGGTAAAATGCTTTCGATAGGAGGTAAGATTACTATCATTAACTCTATACTTTCTGCCTTGTCATGCTACTATTTCCTTTATCTTAGGGCACCTAAGACCGTGATAAACCATTTAGAAAAACTCCAACGGGGTTTCTTTTGGTGGGACACATGTGAACATAAGAAAATTTGTTGGATTGCATGGAAAAAAATAGCAAGACCTAAAGAACAAAGGGGAGTGGGTATTAAAAATCTAACCATTTTCAATGAAGTGATGCTAGGTAAATGGATGGCACGAATCTTGGAAGACAAAAATGAACTTTGGAAAGACATCCTAAGATCGAAGTATGGAAGAGACGGAAGGCTGGAGATAGGCAATGTAAGAGAGCTTAAAGCATCAAGACAAGGAGGAAGAAGGAGAAGAGGAAGACATCGTGGAGAACGATCAGAGTCAATATGGTGGAAGGATTTGAAGATCACAATGCAGAGTGACTAGTCTCAAGAGTTATGGAAATTAACTGTTGGAGATGGGAAGGATATATTATTCTGGAAGGATTGCTGGACTTAGTGTGGGGCTTTGGCAACTGTATTCCTGAGGCTTTATATAAAAACGAGAAATAAAGATACAGTTGTGGCTGGACAGAGAGAATGGATAGATGGAAGATGGTGCTGGAAATGGGATTGGAAGAGGGACCTGAATGCTATTGAGATGGAAGACCTAGCTAACCTAAACATTATTCTGACCAAATTTCCGGTGCAGGATCAACAAGCAGATAGATGGACTCGAAAATTGGAGGGATCAAAGCCATATAAAATAAGTCACGTATATCAACAAAGAATGATCAATGTATTAGGAACCCTGGAAGAAACATTTGAACAGGAAATCAAACATGTGTGAAACAAATATCTCCCGACAAAGGTATCTATTTTAATATGGAGGATGATCCAAGACAGGTTGCCGACCAGAACCAATTTGAAGCACAGAAAAATTTTATACGAAGAACAGCAGACAAATTCAAACTATGTACTACGGGTGAAGATGACAATTGACAGTAAGCATATATTCTACAACTGCACGTTTGCATAGAAAATCTGGAAAGGAATTTGGGGTTGGCTCGGGATACCTCAAGAATCGCATATGGGAGGAAACTGCTGCCCGTCAATGGAACAACATCTATAGGTGAAACCAGCAAAGACATTGATGGAGGGGTGGATAGCATTCTGGTCAATGATGATGGGACCATATGGAGGGCGAGAAACCTGCAAATGTTTGAACAAGATCAGAGAGCTGACGATACAAGTATACAAAGGATTGTGTATGAAATTCAAGAGACAACATGGAATTGGATTAAGGCAAAGGACAAGGAGCAGAATCTGGTGGCCAATTTCAGTTCGTGGAAAAGATTACCGAAGACTATGCTCATGTATCTATAAACGATGACAGAAGCGAAGGCGGAGTTTTCAAAGGATCGGGTGAGAATGGGGATGATGGGTGTGTGAGTTGGTAAAAAACGTGGGTTTTTTTATTGTAAAAAATGTACATGACACTTTTTACAAATAAATATACTACTTTTAAATTGTTAAAAAAAAATATATGCAAACAAATAAAATGAATTTGCAGGCGGTTGTGCACCGCTTAGGCGGCCGCTTTGACCGTCCAGGCCGCTTGGGAGTCACCTGGACCGCCCGACGTACAGGGAGTACCCAGCGCTTTCTCAAACTTTGATTGCAATATATTCGCAATTACACATGTATTTATCAATAAATTATGATTTTTTGTTGAATGATCGTTTAAATGAGTGTGAAAATATTAATTGTCATTACTTTTCATTACTTATCAGTGCAAACGAACCAAACGAACGAGCTCGAACATGTAAACAAACACATAAACGAGACGAACACGAGTGGAGACAAACGAGCCCGTTCGTGAGTCTGTTCGCAAACTGTTCGTGAACAGCTCGCGAACCTTAACGAATAGAGCTTAAGCACAAGACTCTGTTCGTTAAGCAGTAAGTTTAACAAATAAATTCGACTCGTTCGTTAAACTTGACAAACATAATTTGAATATGAGATATCCGTTCGAGGTTCCCTATTTGTGATTGATTGGTGAAATTGCGTCGGGTACAAGCGTTATCCTGACCAAGTGAAACTGATGGCAAGACTTACGCTACTGCTTGGACTGGGACCAAGTTTATGGGCTTTTCAGCTATTTGGCCCGTTATGTAATGAATCGATGCATCTATTTGTTTTTCTAAATAGATGAACGGGAAATCCGGTTAGCGTTAGCCGTCGCCGTGGAATACAGTTAATTGTGCAGTCTGCAAACCTAGGGAAAAAAGCAGGGATTCCGGCGGGGGCTACATTGAACCAGGAATTGGGAAGTATGGGTTTCACGAAAGAGCAGCTTCTTTCTCGTTTACAGGTTCAATTAATTTTTCTTTTCCATTCTTCTCTAAGCTGTTACATTTTGATGTAGCTGTTATATAATTGAAGCGGATTAATTTTACTGGAGGATGGTTGCCTTTTGCGGGTGAGGGATGTGGAGTTGGTTAATTTTCTTGTGATTGCTTTTGAGATTGTGGTGTTTGTTTAATTTTGACACATGATGAATCATCAAAACACTGATTCTTGAGTCAATAAGCTACTTAACTGTTGAGTGGCGTAATTGATTATATATAGTGTGTTAGCTTGACGGTATCTTTTTGCTAATTTCTCCTCAGGAGCTTCAGATTAGTTTTGCCCAGTATGAGCATCCTGTTGTTCTGACGGTTGAAGCTCAGGTAACAGCTGGTGTATATTCTTCCTAGTTTCACCCAATTGTTAACATCGGTTTAATTTTGATCCAGGCAAAATATGTTGGGCACTTGGAAGGTGCATTGAGCAAAAATCTCTTCTTGAAGGTAAGATGTTGGAGATTTCAGTTAATGCTTAGTGAGCTTATCTTGATTGTTTTTCTTAACAACCTATACCTGCTTTTATATTCTTTGACAGGATAAGAAGCAAAGGTTTTATGTCGTTTCTGCTTTAGCAGAGACGAAAGTCGATCTAAAAGGTGTGTGGTCATAAATTAGTTAAATTTTGCTTGCATACCTTTATGTTCTCTCGAGAATAAGTAACTCTTTTACGTGCTAAATGGCCGTCACTGTTGCTTCTCCATGTTGGATCTCTCCAGTTCTTTCTCAAAGGCTTGGTCTTGGTAAAGGAGGTATAAGAATGGCTCCTGAGGATGCACTTGCAGAAATTCTTCAGGCATGTGCTGTTCATCATTATTTTGTACCTTACCTCGCTGGCATTGGTTTCTGTTTATCTACTCAATGATGTAACCCTGGATGGTCTTATCCTTTTATGCATTTGTCTAACTTACTGAAGGTCCCCCTTGGCTGTGTTACTCCATTTTCCCTTGTCAATGAATCCGCAAGGTATGTTTCAATATATCCTTTTAATATCAATGTGATTAATATGCTTATTTTATTGTTTGTCTACTCTTTTTGGCTTTTTATCGATTTCATACCATTTTCGCAGGAACGTTTCTTTATTATTGGATCATGGATTTAAAACTCAAAAGTGTTGTTTCTTCCACCCATTATCTAATGATGCATCAATCGGTAAGTGATTCAAACTCTTGGAAATTTTCACTCCAAATGATGGCAAATGAATACTCTAATGAAAATTGACTTCTTTACTCGCCCTCAATATATTCTTGTTAATAAGGCTAAACTAATTGAGCTGCTCGACAGCCGTTAATGCTTGTGATCTTGACAAGTTTCTCATTTCTATCGGAAGAACCCCTGCATATGTTGACCTTGAGGTACTATCAGGATAATTTCAGAAACTTGACTTTGTAATAATCAATTAACTATAAGCGTTTAGGTTGCTCCAACAGATAAACCCTGCCGTGGGGAAAGATCAACCTCCAGATCTAGCTAGTCTTGTTCCATCTGATACAACAGTCCTACCGGAACCTCGAGTCAAAGAAGGATCGTCACAAGCTTCTGAAAACAATCACATCTCTGTTACTCCACAGCCAATAACTTCTGCAGGTATATCTTTGCTTTGTTTACTTTTCCTGATAGAGTAAGTTAGCGATATGGCTAAAATTTGTTTTCCTTGACTCACTCATATATGGCTGAAGCTCAATATACTGATTCTTAATCTTTGATTTAGCAAAAACTGTAAAACCATCCAATGGTCCCACCAAGGAGAAATCACCTAGTATGGAGTACTTGTCAGCCTCCTATGCCGATCCTGACAAATTCATTAACGAGATCTTGGAAAAGACATCCTCAATGATTATTTCAAAGGTAGGAGAGATATTTGCTCTGAATATGGTAACTCCAGGTCCTGTTTAGGACTGTTGTCTGATAATTGTTTTAACTTAGATCAATGAGGAAAACATGGAGAATCATCGGGAACAGCTAGCGAATTTTGTTTCAAACAGTATAAGCAATCAATTCAGAACGGAGTTGAAGAACATTGCGGTGGGTACCCAAAGTACCTTCCTTCCAATGCGTACCATTAATTTAAAATGAATAATGCTATTCATACATTTTTCCTTGACACTATCACTAAACACACACATGTGGCACCATTATAATAATGTGAGAAAAAGAAAA
>JAOYMZ010043346.1:0-14938 GCA_025802335.1 Pinguicula primuliflora | reverse complement strand
CAAGAGTTAGATATTTGGGTTTGATATAGTAGTTTGTGATTGGTTAGATCTTTTTGTAGGTAAAGTTGCTGTGACCCGTTCAGATTATCTCTAGATTTTATAATTAGTCTTAATGAATTATCAAGTATTTAATGTTGTTTTGGTCATTAAGTATTGATGTGCTTAGTTCTCATCTTAGCTATTTATTTCAAAATGCGATTTCTGAGATTAAATGTGGGAGTCTGCAGAGCTGTTTATCTTAGCTATTTATTTCAACATGAAGACCCAAAATCCGGGAGTCTGCAGAGCAGAACTGAAGAAGCCGGCGATTGGAGAGAATGCCACGGCGAAACCCACAGCGAAACACCCAGTGGCTATGAAACTCCGGGCACTCCTCGAGACGTCCAACCAATCGGTTAACTCCCACATCCCCAAAAGACGTGCGCAAATTCCCAAAGGGAATTAATGCCGGATATTGAAATTAACAAGGAATCTGTACAGGCGAAAGACGATTTGGTGGAGGTGGACATCCAATTGGCCGAAGAAGTAATAACCGAGGCTGAATTAAATGTGGAAGAACGCGTTGTGGTAGAAGTGAAAAGCAAAGATGCCGACTGTGTTGAAGGACCGGGAGAGACGAACCTGGCAGAAGGATCTGGATTTTTGCCAGACACGGGCCGAACTGCTGGAACTTTAGGCACAGAAACTGGGCCTCAAATAGATTTAGACACGGGCCGAACTGCAAAGTTGGGAACTTTAGGCACGGAAATTGGGCCTCAAATAGACTTAAGCCCAGCCCAAGTTGAAATTGTATTCAGCTCCAAGGATAACGAAACACCAACAGACCGGGCTGAGGGCCGGGCAGTCAATAAAGTGAAGAATAAAACCTACGTGGGCCGTCCAGTATATAGGGGGTTCAGTAAACTCACCCCTTTCAGAACTAAGGATTGCAACAAAAGCACGTTCGCGACTTACACACGTAAGTTGAAGGCCCAGGAATGTCGAGAATGGAGAATAGAAAAGATGCGCGAGAACAGGCGGAAAGCTCAAACATCAAATGTGCAAATGGCCGAAACTACAAGCTCGTGCCACTATAAAACTGCGACCAGTCTACTAGAGGAAGCGCGGGAAACTATGCTCTTTGGGCAAGCACTTGGGATTGATCTAACAGAGGATCATCTAGATATGCTGGTTCAAATGGAACTCCAGGATCAAGAAAATTACAATATGGACGATTAGAGGCTATTGAAATTGTTAGACGTGCGGAACTCCCGAAAAATGCGATATTGTACATAATTTCCCGATAAATAAAACTCTTACTTATCAAAAAAATAATGTAACATGACTTAAATTAATTAATATGAACTAGAATATTGCCCGTGTCTAAAGCCACTGGTACGTCAAATGACTCGTGCGAAGACGTAAAATGACCCATGTCCGAACGTAAAATGACTCGTGTCTGAAGTTACCCGTGATTGATGTCACTGAACGTAAAATGACTAGTGGCGGAAGTTAAAATTATCCGTGCGAAAATGGATAAGTATGTCGAAATTATATGAAGTCGTATGTCATATGAAAGGGACGATGCCTTTGGTAATTATGGCGATCTCCATTTCGAAGAACGATAAGCGGATCGCCATTTTGTTATAAAGCAGGAGAGAGAAAAGAAAAGAAACAAAAAAAACAATAAAAAAGTGGAGTTCTGCTAACTTACACCATAATAATGATGAAGTATCATTCTGCGATTGGTCACGCTAAAATAGTCCGAAATTTTGACGGCAAAAAGATATAACAGTTTTGTGATATAATTGAGCACAAGTAATTGCTAAGCACATTAAAATTGAAAACAATATAAAAATGGTCTATTTTTCAATTCTGATTCCATATTGATATGGAATCATAAAATTGAATTTTGTTGGCCAAAAATGAATGCAAAACCCTAAACATTAATCATTCACACGATAAAAAGTTTATATATAAAAGTCATACAATTCGACACATTTAGTTTTTTATTTGTTTTATTTATTTATTTATTTATTTATTTATTTTTTTCCTTGAGTTGAGAGACTCCACGAAAACAGTCTTTTCATCCTGTTGAGGAGTGAGGATATGATTGCGTACATCTTACCCTCCCCAGATCCTGCCTCAGGTGGGATTTACTGGATATGTTTTGTTTGATCTGGTTTGGTTTACAATTCGACACATTTAGGATACATTCGTTAGGGTTTAAAAAACCTCCAATTGTAATATGAAGATTGTGTTATATAAGAAAAATATCAATATATATGTCTAAATAGAGCATGAGTCACCTCTAATCGTGAAGGTTAATAGAATAGCTACGAAAGTGAATAATACCAAATTCGATACAACTCATTTTTCAGTCAATTTTAATTATCTAAATTTAAATTTATGATCGATTTTGAAATGATTATATGTGTACCAATATGTAAAATCTAAAATTGAACCAAATATATCATAATCAAAATTATTGATCGATTTTAATTAACTCAATTTAAATGAAAACTAAGTTGTATTATCTTGTTCGGTGAATGAAGCCAACGTGTTTTAAAATGTACAACGTACTGTGCTGCATGTACAAGCGGACGAACGAAAGCATTACCTCACAGTCACACGTCTGCACTCTGCTCCTCCCTCCTCCAACTTCTGGTAGGTTTCAGAAAGTAATTTTTTTATTGCCACATCTGATCACCACCACTCTTGATCATCATTTCTCCAGAAACCCAGTTTTCCTGTTCTTCCTTGTCATCCAAATTCCCATTCTCGGAGCAAGAAATGGCAACCCTTCTCCAGTTCCACCACATTCTCACCATTACATACAGCAGAAACAAGCAGATCAGGGTGGAAGTGAACACAATGGCAACTATGATACCCGCCACTCGTGATTGAGACCGCCACTTACTCATCTGTGGGTTGGAATCAGAACATGAACGTAATGGTGGGCCGCATAAATCATCGTTGCCCGCGAAAGATTGGACAGGGAATTCTGAAAAAGTCGAGGGAATTTGGCCTTGGAGATGATTGTCTGATAGATTGAGCCTGTGGAGACTGGACAGCATTCCGAGGGAGGATGGGATTTCGCCGTCTAGTTGATTGAAGGAAAGATTCAGTCTTTCTAACTTCACAAGATCTCCGATTGATGATGGGATTCGTCCGGAAAGACGGTTGAAGCTCAAGTCTAGAATGACCTGTAGCTCGCTGAGAGTACCGATTTCGGGTGGGATTGGGCCGCTGAGATCGTTTTCTGAGAGCCTTAGCTCGTATAGCTTCGTGCATTGATCAAGTGTAGATGGGATGTTGCCGGATAGATTGTTTCTTTGAAGATTTAATACATTTAAGAAGCTGAGATTGCCAAGCTCTGGGGGTATGGGACCTGATAGCTTGTTTCGACGAAGAGAGAGCTTAAGCAGATTGGAACAGTTACCAAGCTCCGGTGGTACAGGTCCATTGAAGGTGTTTGATGAAAGGTCTAGCTCACCAAGTTCTTCTATGCTCCCTAGCCATATAGGTATCTTTCCAGAGAACTGATTATTATTCAGGAGAAGATGGCCGAGCTTTCGTAAGCCTGATAACTCTGGTGTTAGCTCCCCTGAGAGATTATTGAACGATAAATCTAGAAACTGAAGCTCCTTCAGCAGGCTAAACTCAGAAGGGATGTTCCCTGTTAGGTAATTATTTGCCAGGCGAAGACGTGTGAGATATCTGGACAGAGCAAGCCCAGCTGGGATCTCCTCCGAAAAGGTGTTGTTGGTTAAGTCCAAGACGGTTAAAGCATTTGAACCAGTGAGTGGATTAATACTCCCACTGAATCGATTGTTCGAAAAGTTCACTCTGCTGAGGTTCTTGAGACTGAAGAGGGATTCAGGAAGTGGACCTGATAAAGAATTATTGTAAAGAGTAAGAAGAAACAACTCTGACAAGAACTTGAATGTTGGTGGAACTGATCCTGTGAGCTTGTTATCAGCCAAAACCAGCATTTGAAGCTTTCTGCAGTAGCCTAGGCTTGAAGGAATTGGCCCGGATAGCTGATTTTGCCGGAGCTGAAGGACAACCAAATTCTTGAGCTTGCCAATAGTTTGAGGAATGGGTCCTGAAAATTGGTTGCCGAAGAAATCAACCTCAGCCAAGCTTGAGCAGTTGGTTAACTCTTGTGGGATTCCCCCTGCCATTTGATTGTCGTAGAGATACAACGTGGTTAGTTTCTGTAGTTTCCCGATTTCAACTGGAATCCCACCGGTGATGATGTTGTCAAAGAGAACCAAGCTTTCCAAGCGGCTCATATTTCCTATTTCAGGCGGCAAAATCCCTGTGAAGCTGTTGTTGTTAAGCAGAAGATCAGTGAGATTCTTCATCCTGTCCAGGTCTCGTGGAAGTCTCCCACCAAAGTTGTTGCCTGATAGGTCTAATTGACGGAGAGATGAGCAGTTCAATATCCCAATTGGGAAGTCACCAGAAATCTCATTTTGAGCCAGAAAAAGTTGCCCTAAATTCGAGTTTCTCGTGCAGAAATCTTGTGGTATTTCACCAGTGAACAAGTTCTGAGACAGGACTAGAACTTCAAGATTGTGGAGGTCAGAAGTGAATAACCTTACAGGCCCGGATAAATTATTCCTGGACAGATCAAGAATCTCCAAATGACCTAAACTGTTGAGATATGGAGGAACTTCCCCATCCAATTCATTTCCCTGCAAGTTCAAGTACTTCAAATCCGTGAGACGGCTTAGCTCATCCGGGATTGAACCGGAGAGACTATTGTTGGCTAAATTCAAGACTTGAAGCGATTCAAGATCTCCTATAGAACCCGGGATTTCGCTTTCAATCCTATTGTTTGATGCAGCGAATTCTTGTAGGTTTCTGCATCCACCAATCTCTTCTGGGATTGTCCCACCAATACTATTCTGCTGCAAGTCCAAAAACTGCAGATTCTTCAAGTTCCCAATCTCTCTTGGAATACTTCCATTCAACTGACAGTAAGAAAGGCCTAAAGTTGTCAGTTCAGTCAAGTTTCCCAAGACTGGAATCACTTCACCAGAAAGCAGGTTGTCTCCAAGTCTCAGCACTTGCAGCTTCTTCAAAAGGCCAATCTCCAGAGGGATCACACCGGTGATGGAGTTTGAGAAAAGCAAAAGTTGTTTGAGATTTTGAAGCTTCCCAATATCAGGAGGCAGAGAACCAGTGAGAGAGTTTAGAGATAAGTCCATTTTTTCCAGAAAGCTGAGCTCTGAAAACACTGGGGAGATGGTTCCGGACAAGCCAAAATTCGATAGATTTAGAGCCGAAATGTGACTTTTGTCATCCGTACAGGTGATGCCTTTCCATGTGCAGGTGCTGGTTTCTTGCAACCAATTGTCAAGAACGCCAACGGGATCGATAAATTCAGACTTAATTCTCAGGAGCCATTGGGACTCGATGGGATTGTCTGCAACACTGTGATGAAGGAAACAGACAGAGGATAAGAGCATAACATGGAAAAGGTGAAGGACTCCCATTTGTGAAGCTAGTGAGTGGCAAGAAAAAATCTGAGCGGAGTACTCAATTCGCTACAGCTTCAAGTGGAATCCTACGAAGAAAGAGAAGAAACAAAACTCGAAAAGAATATCAGAAGGGAAACGTGAAGATTCCCAAGAGTTTGAAGGATCAAGAGCTCGAAGAGTACATAGTTTCATGGCTCATGCAAGCCTCTTGATGCATTTAGAGAACTTAATTTAAGGTACCTTTTCACCTTTTGGGATTTTGCTCAAAGGCGACGTACTTTTTTTAGTATTTACTGGAAGCAATCATGACTATGAGCTTTTTTTGTTGGTTGCTTCCGTGATGAAGTATTAAAAGAAGATGAGAGAATGTCCCACAAAAAAATCTTTATATCGGGAAGCCGGTAGAATAATTAGCTGACTTTTGTGAAATGGGGTCAAATAGAAGTTCCAAGAATGCTAACTTAATTGGTCTCAATCCTTTATTTCACTACACCATATGATTGATTTTTTTGTACTAATTCATCATTTGTGAATAGTGCTGAATATTGATAAAATTACTAAGCAATCGAATAATAACGAAAATTAATACAATGTAGTTCGATAATAAAATGAAGTTTATCCCCTATATTGAAACGAACAATAGTAATTATTTTTCACAATGATCGAAAATATGGTTACATTAGTATTTATACAATTCTATTGTGTTTGCCGCTTCGCTTCCTGCTTTTCCTTTTCCAAACTTCTCTACCATATGAGCCATACATAACATCATCTTGTATAACTTAAAACTTTGACTAATGATAGAAATATGTAATTTTTAACACATAATTATGTATAACTAATAACATATTAACACTTATTATTATAATTGGATCCTTAAGTAATAAGTTAAACATATTTGTTTTGTGTGCGATCATAACATGTGCGGAACCGATATACGGCACCGCCTCTCACGCATGCCTATCGTTGCTGATGTGGCACGTCATGTCATCATTTTCACTTTTTTTTTTCGATTTGATTTTTCAAACAAAAATAATTAGACTGCAAATTTTTGGTCTCCATTCCACTTTCTTTTTCTTCTTCAATTTTAACGACAGATTTTGGGCATCCCATATGTTGCAAAATCAACGGAGTATCCATAGCAAAAGCTATTGATCTATGGAATTGAATTCTGGAAATTGAGAGGCATGATGCTCGATTTCTTCTCCATGCTCAAATTACCCATGTACTATCAATCCCTTCCCCAATTTCCTCGTCCAGAATCGACTCTGCATCGAAATCTTCTCCATATCTTCTGCAGATTTCAGATGCGTTACCTAAGGAATTGATCTCCCGCGGACTTGGGCATGTTTTCTCCAACCCTTTTGCCTCCGCAGCAAAACTGGATCTATGCAACCAAAATTCCACTACCTGGAAAGGCATGAGGAGGTCCGCAAATTCGAACATGAATAGGTCCTCGTTTGCATTGGATTTCTTCAATTTCCCTGTCTTTATAAGGTATTCGGTCGGAAAAATCTTGGGATACGCCGTGGAGAGGATTGTTACTACCTCGTTGTACGTTTGATTGAACCTTTTCCATGGGGTGAGTGGCTTTCTGGTGGAGATTGCAAAATAGACAGTTGCTGGATTCAGAGAAAGTGGAATATGGAGAAGATAAATTTGAAATCCAAGAAGATGATGAGAATTTGATTATAACAAGGTCTGATGATTCAAATCTGTATGCTCTCCCACCTCCACTGCTCAACGGAGAAGAAGACATCGCTAACAAAGATTTCGAGTAAAATGCAATTTACCCCTCATATGGTTTGAGGTAAGGTTATTTTACCCCTTGTGGTTTAAAAATTGATAATTTACTCCTATGTGGTTTAAAAAAAGAGCAAATTACCCTGCGTGTATTACACTCGCGGGTAATGAGAGTGGACGAGAAAAAATGATCAAAAAAAAACTGTTTTGCCACTTAATTAGTTTATTGAATTTTATTTATTTTTATAGTAAAAATACTATTTAAAATACTAAAAATTGAGTTTTTTTTTTAAATTTTTTCGTCTTAAATTTTTTTCAATTGTCAAATTATTATTTAATAATTTAATAAATATCAAACGAGATTTAAATAATTTTTTGTCCTTTTGTTACTTTTTATAAATATATGAAGAATCGAATATATATTAGCATTATATAAAATATAAATGAAATGTGAATAATTATAACATTAACGGGTACATGTTCACATGCGACGGAGTTAATTTCCTCTCTAATTTGCTCTCTAATCTGCAAAATATGTAAAAAAAAATTAGGGCCACCTCCTATGGATTAGGGCCAAACGCTTTTACTGGGGCTTGAACTCGAAATCTCTTATTCAGGAATTCACCGAATTCTCAGCTGACCAAACTACCTTGGTTCCCTGGTTTCTGTTCATTTCCTTATTCATTTTCCATTTTCATAAAAAAAAATCTTTTCTCCCCCAACCTAATCCCACCTAATATCAAATTTAATACATGAAAGAAATAAAAACAATCCTAATTTACTGACGTCTTTGTTTAATTTTGGCCACCATACATGCTAAGCTATCGATTGGATAAAATTAAAATGGATTTTGTCACATCAAAACGCGCTCAACGAAAAAAAAAATCAAGTTTAATTTACCTACCGAAAAAGGCCAAGACCGATTCAATTTTCTGGATAGCGTACGATAAAGAACATAACACTTGTTGAGAGGAAAACCATCCACTTCATCCAAGCCACTATATATCAAGTAATCAAGTACATAGTTAATGCAACTAATGGAGGACCCTTTCTGCATTGGAAGCATATAACACATACCTATTTTATCCTGAAGGAGGAATCGACCTACTGATTCTCAAAGTGATAATTGCACTAAAAGGTTATCGATTCAATTTTTCTCAGCGACATGAACTCGTCATGTGTGGCTTACCACCTTACTGTGATTTTTAAGATATTGCAGTAATGCATTGAATTTACCTAACCAATAGGATTAGCTATGTTATCAAAAAAAAAAAATACATGTCTTATCATAAGATTCCATTTAATAGTAAGACGGACAGGATGAAGCCAGAGACATACCAACTCCAAAATTAAGAATGTAAACAAGACTATAATGAGATTTGACTTTAATCACTACTAGCAAACAACTAGAGGAATAATAGAGAGAGATGGAGATCCAACGGAGAAGGTAGCATCATTGATATGATGCCATGAATATGAAACCACGCATAATAAATTATATTGCAGAAGCCTCCAAAAACAAAACAAAAATTTCGATAGATCAACCCTCAAAACACTCAAGTATGTCCCCCAACTCCTCTACATTCAAGCATAAGAGTGCACCCGAGGTGAGCATACATGTTCAATGAAACTACACACAGAACAAAGAATAGATTCGCCGCATTCGTGTCCATATGGAAAGATCAAGTATAAGGATCAAAGTTGAAAGGAACTTATGGTAACACAGATAATTGCATGTTGACATAACCTGTATGAATGGAGGTAATGCTTACAGATATTGGTCATCCTTGCATGCCTTCCGGAAGCAATCCTCTCCAATTGATTGAGGGGAACCCCGGAACAAAAAAAGGCGCCAAAATAGCCTATGTATGACAATAACTCAAAACAAACATGGAATAACAACGATCCCTACTGTTTCAGGTCCTTCGTCCGCCTGTAAAAAGACCCAGTTCTATATCAGATTTGCTCTCTTCAACATCCTGATTGTTCTGCAGTAGTAAGGCCATATTGATTCAACAAAATCCAGGTATGCCTCCACCAACCACTCCTGCAAATCCTTCATTTTTTTCCTGGTTACCTCCTTATAGTCCATGTTTTTCATATCTAATAGAGGTTGCCATATGCGCGCCCGTATGACTTCTTTTAGCTTCCCACCGATAAGATACTCGTATACCAGCATGCAGTACCCAGGCAGGTTCCTGATTACCTTGACGGTCTGCCAGAAGCAGAATGCATAGAGACTGCATATTGCGCGAAACATCTTGATGTAAAGAGCCACAATGAATGGTCCAGCAATCCATAGTGGGGTTAGTTCTTTTGATACTTCAGAACCATAAACAAGATTGACTCCTAGGTACATGGGGGTGCTGCAAATGCAAGACAGAGTAAGCCCCAAACAATGTGGTAATGTGGGAGATACAAATGAATAACACTTCAAAGGCCAACGAAGGAGCATAAAAGCTAAAAGATAACAAATACAAAGGCATAGATTGAAGGCCTGCCCATCATCCTGTAAATAGAGGTATCATTATTTCAGAATGCCCGATACTTACAAGATTAATAGGGGTATCATTATTGTTGCATCCAAACCCATAAAGGAGCACCAAATGGCTTTCATAATTCGTCTTCTTTCTTCTTTTTGAATAGGTTGTGGTACTTCTGATGTTTCCATAGAAGAAGGCTCTTCCGTGCCTTTCCCCATTGGTTGAGACTCCAACGGTGTACGGAGAACAACTAACCACTTCCTAAATAAATTCTGTATGGCCAGCATCCTGGTAGTCTCGTCAGGTACGGAGAAAGGAGAAGGAACAGCATTCTGTACCTTCGAAGATTCTGCAGAGGATTCTTCACTCTCGTGTTGAAAATAAGTAACTTTGACTGGATTCTTTACATACTTTGAACTGTTAGCTCTGTCACCAGAATCATCATGTCGATTGCTACCGTCGAAAGCTGATATTTTGAATGGTTTTGGTTTTGGTTTTGGTCGATGAACAAGAGGGGGTCCTACACTGAAATCAAGATACTGCATTAACTTCAAAATAAAAAAGATCTGAAACATCTAGCATTGCAAAATTAATAGAACATCGGGAATTCTGCAACTCTAGGAAAATAATGAACAAATAAACCTAGACTCACCGAGCCCCTAAAGATGAAACCCTTGAAAGAATAAGTCAGCATAGACAATTTCAGTTAGATGAGGTAATCCAATAAATGCAACCGATGTGATAGCGCACGGACCAACATGGCATCAACATTTTTCATCGGTTTTAGGTATCAAATCTGTCTTGACAAATAAAATAAACATATAAATTAAAATTTTGGACAACCAAGGTGCATACATCAATCATAGCATTTACGGGAACTGCTAAAGCTAAGTAGCCATTAAACATTCATAGAGGACAAAGAATCCATAACATTCCTGGAGGTAAATGCTCATAACATCCAAGCATCAAAATTTTGATGGTATTGAACTTAACGGTACCATACAACATGTGGTTACAATGCATAGAATATCTATTATACTAGTCAGTACATCTTTGAAGGCTAGAGCTGACCTGAAGATTGGAATGTTGCAACAATTTAGAAAATCTGAATGATATCAAGAATTTACCTCGAATGAGATCTGCACTTCAAGGTGATAAGTCTATCTCTTATACCAGCTGCAAGAAATGAAGGCGGCAAATATTTTACCTTCCTTCCTCCGCTACACGGTGAAGGGTATGACACACAGTGGAAAACGCCATAAGAACCCTAAGCATTTTTTTAAAAGATAACTCTTTTAGGCATTTATTTGAGATGGAAGATACAGACAAATACAGGATCTAGAACTACAGAAAAAATAAGAATAGATAAAAATAAGTGGATAGTGTAGTGGCGCTGAGTTATTGAACAATACTTGAACATGTCCCGGAATTTCATTATTCAAGTTCATAACTGGTTACAAGATTCAATTTGGAGGTGGAAACTAAGAAGTTACATGGTAAAGGTCATATAATCATGAGTCAATTCTTTAGGCTTCATTTGTGGAAAATACCATGTCGGTAAAAAAATCTTTGCATCTAGTAATAGATACAGCAAGCATGTGATTACAGATGCAATGCCGTCATTAGGAGAAATAAAGTCAACTCATAATCTCTTTATATCGCACTCCCATGATGCATGAATAGCACATTCTCAATTTGAATACAAATATGACTTCAATGCATTCAACACTTACCCAAAATGAAGTTCGATAATCATTCTTACCTTTATCTGATGTGTTGCCAACGCCATCCTCTACACTTTATGCCAACAAGCATTTCCCACTGCATTCACTTCCCCACCATGAAGCATGACCTTTGGCAAGGAAAAAATATATGTTCAGGATCTTAACATTTTTTTATCTGTGTATCAGCCCGATTCTACGATGAACTCACAATACAGCCAAAAGCGAAAGCCTTTCCAAGAAACCAGAAATGTTTTTCCAAAAAAAAAACGTGTCACGAGATCATCAAGCATAAAGCATCGCAGAGTTAGCTGAATCCTTTTCAATTCATCCAAAATGATGTACCGAAACTAATAAATTCCATATGAAAACTTAAAAAGAATGCATGCTTAGACAGCATAGAAATATGTACATATGATAAAACAATTTACACAATCCATATATACACATAAAACCAATTAACACACATATATATACCGCGTTTGTGCTTGCAAATAGGTTATCCAAAGCACTTCAATATAGGCAGGGGTAGCAAATTTACGATGAACTTTCATATGGCGAGCCCAATTGAGCAATTCGTCAGTGAATAATTCTTCTTTGAAATTGGTATCCTCCGGATAGTTGTTTTGCTCTTCACTTGACAGAATTTGCAGGAAAGAGAGGAAATTTTGGATTCTGGATAGAATTGGGAAAAGATAAAGGTAAAGGATAAGTGTAATTAGGGCTTTTGATAGATTTATTTCTGATTTTGTGAGCAGTGAATATTCTTACTTAATAATTACTTAGTAATCTTAGAACCATACAATTTATACGCATCCAGAAATCAAAAAAGTCCAATAAAAAGATGCTGACGTGGACTTATCTGTCCACTATGCATGGCAAAAATCACGTAGGGCGCTCCATTGATTCTCTTCTCTCTTTTTTTTTTTGGCCTTTTTCCCCCTTTTTTGTGTTTGACTTCATATAATTTCGACGTACTTATTATTTAATTATTTTTCTTTTTTTTTTAAATAATTCGAGCAAAAACGACAAAATTTTTCGGGTAGCACCTACGTACTGTGCATTTTCTACATTCTGAATGCCAACTTCCGACACGTCTCTGCTGTAGTTCTGAATCAGCACAGACAAAACTGATACGCGTCGCGTAGAAGGACATGTGTCAACAACCCACGATCTCATTTTATTTCGTTCAATTGTTTTTCGTTTTCTTTGTTTTCGTTCTACTCTTCATCTCTGTTGAATTCCAGTTTACATTTGCGTTTTCAACAAATTTGATTTACACAGTACCAGGTCAAATATGCTTCCCGTATCACCTTTTTTCAATTTATAGTTTTCTTTAATTTACGGTAGAGCAAGATCTGATACAAATCAAATTTTTTAATTCCAAAATCGGATACAAATCAAAATTTGACTTTCCACTCACGTTTAGTTGCTTATTATGCTTCATGAAGTATTTTTTGCTTTGTTCCACAGTGGTGTTACTGATAGTACGGAATGATAGTGTACTCCTTGAAGAACTCATGGATTCCACGGAAAAGACAAATGTTATTGAAGAAGACACCCAACAAGTTTGCGCTTATCTAAATTTGCTGGTACCATAATTCGTGAATTCGAACTACCAAGTCTGATTAACTTTGCCTCTGATTGTGTTCTCTTAGTATAGGAAGAAGATGGGGATGAATGGTGGGCTATGTTGATGGAACATATTGTGTACGTGTGTCAACAAAGAGGTGATGAGTGGGCTTTGAATGAACAACCAATTACTGGACACAATTGCAGCAAAGGCTGATATCAACCTCCTCAACGTAGAAGTATTTAGGCCGATATTGTTTATGTTCTTACACCTTTTTTTTTGCGCCTGCAGACGGCTGTTCATTTCAATGTTCAAGGTTTTTTTGTATGTAATAATTTAAAAACGATCTTTTTTGGAGCTTCATGTAACAGAAATACCTTAACCAACTCCTGTTGCTTCAATAAATAAACTCTTAAGCAAAAAGCATTAGTTGGAATGCTTAACCAAAAAAACAAATAGTTGCTAAACAATTCTTCCAATTTTGATTCACGTGAACTTAACATAGCAAACTCATCCTTCCTACTACAACTGCAGGGTGATTATCAAGATTTGCTGTGGCTTCAGCCACGGGTTATAATCTAGTACTATATATAAAAAAAGATGAAATGAGTGAATGCACATAATCTGAGAGAAAAGCGATGAATCACATAATCTGCTCCTTCAAGGCTTAAGACTTGCTGCAAGCAAGAACTATCAATACATTGAAGTGCAAACTGACTCCTTGATTCTTTTAAATGTGATACTGCAGATTACAGACATTCCGTGGAGAATATATGGTCAAGTAAAGGAGATACAATCACTGAGGAGCAGATTTCAATCCTGCAGCATCCAGCATGGTTATAGGGAAGTTAACAAAGTGGCGGATGCACTTGCTAAGAGAGGAAGCCAACTCCAAGAGGGTGAGCAGTTCATAGGACCAGAACCAGATCCGTGTATCGCTCTCCTTCTCCAGAGTGACGCCAGACGAGACATACACAAACGAAGGAAGAAGGCTGCAGTACAATGACATTATAATCTGTTAGAAGCCTCCCTCTCAAGATGGAACACAGATTCAAGATGGAACTCAGACTCAAGATCAGATATACCTTTAGCATAACTATATTACATGTATTTTGCGTTATAAAGATTGAGAAAGGTGATATAGGGTGCCATACTCTTTCTTCCTCTTGAATTTTCCTTGCCAGGGGTTTGCCGAAGAGAGGTTTTAAGGAGGTGGGACTATATCATCCTAAAGCTTTTAGATGGAAGGGCCAGGAGGACAATGTAGGTGCTTGGCACCCACCTTGCAAATTTTAATAAAATTCTAAAATTTGCCAAAAAAAAAGGGTAGGCCAGCATCGTAAAGGGCAGAAAATTAATCATAATATACCGGTTACAAAGTCTTTGTAGGACGATTCTCTAAGAGTAGGTTTAGTGGCAGAGATGAGTGGGGTATAGTGGGATAGGATTTAGTTAGATGAGAAAAAATATCCGACATTTAGTACGCATTATTATATAGGATTTTAAGAGTATGATTAACTAAAAAAATCCAATTATCCCTAATTCTCATAGGTTTAGAAATGAAACTTAATCCATCAAAATTCACTTTTTTCTCGGGTCAACAAGGAAAATTTTCCCAAACTATCATAGTTACTAAACAAAGGATATAGTAGGATAATTTTTCAAAATCTTACTATATCTTGACTACTAAATTGAGCCTAGGAGTGAATGAAATTGAATCGAACGAAGGCACGGATATTGAAACTATACAGTCAATGACTCGGAAATAAATTAGAAGAAAGCCTAGCCAATGAAATGAATGGGAGGCCCAACAAGCTAAATCCCCAATTGACCTCAAAGCCTCCTAGAAAGAGATTATGGAAATATGTTAAAACTCTTTCTCGAACACTGATTATGGTGATTTCTTATTGGCCGAATTTCGTCCAAAATAAAATCACAGGGTTACGG
>JAOYMZ010043335.1:0-14938 GCA_025802335.1 Pinguicula primuliflora | reverse complement strand
ATAAGCTTGCTAAGATGGGTCTAAGCAGGGACAACTTCACCTTCTCGTACTTTTGTGATGAATCCCTATCATGTGAGTCCTCCTTCACAGACCTCCATGAGGCGCTGCTCTCTTCAAGGAGCAGAGGTACTGATCCTAAACCCCCCTGCACGGCGCTGCACGGCGCTGCTATCCTAAACCCTAAACCTTTGTATTCCAACTTCCATAGGCGGGGTTTTTAACTCTTTATTAACCGGCCTCCGGCCTCCCTTGTATATAAAAAAAATATGTACACAAGGGTGGACCCAACTTTCGGCGGGCCTAGACGGTAGCTCGGGACCAATTTTGGTAAGCCCATGAATTTTAAAGGTCAGGCTAATTTGTATAATTTATTCTGTTATTAATAAAACCAGAAATTTAAAAAAAACAAAAGCTTATTGCAATGTCCGAAATCTATTTTGATATAAAATAAATATGAATGCACGATCAATCACAATCCTCCATCTTTCCTCATCTTCATCTTTCCTCAACTGCAGACCGTCGTGGATGGCCCATAGCTCAGCCATGAGGGGTGTGGAGATCCCCAAGCATCTTGAGAAGGATAGTAATCTCTCGTTCTACACCGAGTACAGTAGACCCCCAGTCACAGCAGAAGTGTTTTTTACAGCTCCGTCCGTGAACATGTCAAACATCTCTGAATCGGACAACCTTCCCATTGCTGGAAAAATTTGTGCGGAGGATGCGTCAAATAGCAATGTGGAGGGGAATGGGAGTCGTTTGCCCATCTTGACCCGTAGAGCCATCAATTTGAAGCAGTAGTGTGCTTCAATTACCAAGGCCACAATCCGGTGTTGTAAGCTGTGTCGTGGGAGCCAACCTGAATATCTCCTCGTTTCGTGCCGACCAGATGAACCAGTACATGATCGCGAACCAGGTCGCACCGGGTATGTTGCCAATGGAGGGGGGTGGGGTGATGTTAGATCTAATCCAGGTTTGGATACTTACCTTAGTCCAGAACGTCGCAGGAAGTGCTAGAGGGAGTGCGATCCAAACTTTCCTATTGTGATAGCAATCTCTCATCACATGTAGGAAGGATTCCAGTTGGGCACATAGATGGCAGGCTGTGCTATCCACAATTCCCCTTCAAGCACGTTCCTGATTCATCCATAGGAGGCATCGGAAGAGTTTCCACATGAAAATTCTTACTCTCTCAGGAGTATGAATTCTCAAGATCGTCCGCCAAATTGGTCATCCATTGGTGTTGACAAAATGCTGAGGTATTGATAAGCCGAGGATGCTGTGCACTATCCTGAAGCTGAGAATTTCCAGACCACAATATCCTTCCCAATTTGTGGATCCGGGGCTGGTAGGGCACGAATTTCATCCAAAATTCCATGGGCCGAAGAGATGCCAACCTTTCCCAGTCCCAGATACTTGTGGATGAAGCATAGAAATTGTCAGGGATGTGTAACTCATTAGCTGGGATAGAGCAACTTACCTGTGCAACCACGGGGATGCCAGTGGGGAGCCAGGGGCCAGCCATAAACGACAGGTGGATCCATCGCCTATTTTCCATCGCAACCCTTGGAGTAGGATCAACCAGAGACATTGAAAGTTAGAGAATAGGAGCGAGCCCCTGCCCTCCTGGAAATAGAGGGTGAGATTTTCCTCCACCAAGTTGTATTTGGCTAAAAAGATTGACGTCCAAAGCTTTGGTGTATGGGCCACCAGTCTCCAGGCAAGCTTCAGAATAAGAGCAATATTGGTGTTGCGTGTTTTACGAAGGGCAAGCCCTCCACTGGTCTTCAGCTAGCATACTGAATCCCAGTTGAGTAGAGATTTGTCCATCGGAGATGGATTACCATCCCAAAGGAATGAACGTCGGATCTTATCAAGCTCTTCAAAAGTGGATTTCAGAAGCAACTGGGATTGCATCACATAACCAGGAATGTTGCTGACCATAGATTGACAAAGAGTCAATCTACCAGCCAGAGAAGTTTTCCTGTGGCCCCAACTATTTGCTCTATCCCTCACCTTTTGTACAAGGGGGGTGTAGAGTGCTCGAGCCGTCTCCCATGTGGGATCTCAGCTCCCAGGTATTTTCCGAAGTCAGAGAATGGGCTGATCCCCAGGATGCTACTAATACAAGCCCTAGAGGGCTCATCCACAGCTTTAGAGAAATAAACGCTCGATTTCTCTTTGTTGACAACCTATCCCAATGCTTCAGCAAAGAGCGATAGAGTAATAAGAATTAACTGGCTTGGTTTTCTGATGCCTCAGCAAAGAGAACAATGTCATCGACAAAGAGCAAATGGTAGAGAGGCAAATGCATCCATCCGAAGGTGAGAGCCCTCAAATTCCCTGATGACACTTCCTTGTTTATGGCTTGCGAGAGGCACTCTATGCACAATAGGAAGATGTATGGGGAGATTGGGTCTCCCTGTCTAACCCCTCGCAGAGGGTGGAAGGGGTCTCCCAGCTGACCATCCTAGAGAACTTGGAGCGAGTTTGACTGGATGGTGCTGAGAATAATATCGATCAGATGACAAGGGAGGCCCATGTTCAAAAGTGTGTCAACCACAGATGACCATTGCAGTCTGTCGAAGGCTTTGATGAGGTCTAATTTAATCGCCGTCCACCTGCCTTTCGATCTTGGCTTGTCCATTTCATGAATGGCTTCAGAAACCTTCACTACATGACCGATTATGCTCCAGTTTCTGATGAATCTAACTTGGTGGACAGAGATGAGTTCCCCCATCACCTACCGGAGTCTATTTGCAAACACATTACTATGGACTTCGCAACGGGAATACCAAAAACACCTAAGTTGTGCGATGCAATTTGGGTGATTGTAGACCGACTCACCAAGAGCGCACATTTCCTACCCGATTGGGTTGGCTTCACACCGGACCAATATGCCACTGAATACCTAAATAATATCGTACGACTGCATGGCATACAAGTGAGCATCGTATCAAACTGGGAGTCTCGATTTACTTCAAGATTTTTGGCAGAGTTTGCAGGAGGCATTGGGGACTAAACTTCGACTTAGTACGGCTTACCATCCCCAAATGGACGAACAGTCAGAGAGCACAATACAGACACTGGAGGACATGCTGAGAGCCTGCATCCTTAACTTCGAGGGACACTGGGCGAAACACCTACCTCTAGCCGAGTTTGCCTATAATAATAGTTATCACTCCAGCTTGGGCATGACACCATATGAAGCTTTGTATGGCCGACATTGTCGAATTTCCACTTGCTGGGATGAGATAGGTGAAAGGCAGATCATTGGGCCGGAGTTAGTCCAAATTACAAAGGACAAGGTACAAGTTATCAGAGAAAACATGAAAAGGGCGCAAGACAGGCAGAAAAGCTGGGCTGATCTTAGACGTCGACCCCTTACACTTCAAGTAGGAGACAAGGCATACCTCAAGGTCTCACCAATAAAAGGAGTAAATTGGTTTGGCAAGGGAGGAAAACTCGGCCTGAGATACATTGGACCGTACGAAGCACTGAAATCGGTCGGGAAAATTTCCTATCGCCTGACGTTACCCCCAGCCCTGTCCAAGATAAACATTGTATTTCATGTATCTCAGCTGCGACGGTATGTTAATGACCCAAGTCATGTGCTAGATGTTGAAAAGTTCCCTTTCACAGACGAACTGCAGCATATAGAACACCCCATCAAGATCATAGACATCAAAGTCATGAAACTGAGATCTCGCCAAATTCTGTACGTAAAGGTGCAATGGAACAACTTCTACGAAGAGGAGGCGACATGGGAACCGGAAGGAAAAATACGCGAACAACATGCCCACCTATTCAACCAAGTTGAAAGTTTCGAGGATGAAACTTCATCCAAGGAGGGGAGGGTATAAATGTATGTAATTTTGGATATAATGTTGGTAAATAAAATAAAATAGGAATACGTATATGCCGTGGAAACCTTATGATCTAGATGTATGATACCGGATTATAGTATAAACCATTTCGTATATGAATGATCAATTAAAAATCCGGAATAAATACTAATGGGCCAATTTTGCCTTAGGCCGGTCCTCAGAATAAATGGTAATGGGAAATTGGCCTTGAGTCTATTATATACCTTGAACTGGCCGACCCGAGCCTCAAATATATGTTAATTGGGAAAGTGGGCCAAAGGCGATTGCGAAGAGAAAGGAGAACATGATCTGTTATGCGGTTGCGAGGAGATACACACGAATCACGATCTCACCAAGATCGTGTGCAATCCGTTCGACCGGGAGATTTACTTTGATGCGAGAAGATCAGGGGAAAAGGGAGGAGAATGGGCAACGACTCCTCCTCGTCTCTCAGTATAAATACCACAAAAAAAGGACAGAGAGGGCACCGAAAATCACTGCTCACAGAATTCAATTGGCGAGATAGTAATTCCGACGACGAACATATCATCGGAAGGCAGATTCACACCAAGGGTACGGGGAACGACCACATAGGAGCTTCCTGGCTTTGGAGATTATGTGCTTACTTATGTGGTTGCAACTGCGTCGATTGCATCACTATTTTTTTGGAAATTCATATTTCATGCGAAGGAAATTCGTTTTGAAATGATTGTGTGCCAATTTTGTGACCTCTATGCTTGTTGACATTCTTCGATTCAAAGGGAACGCTGGTGTGTGATTTCCATACTACTATGCGGAAAAACTGTTTTGGGAAGAACTTATTTTGATTTCAAAAAGGCCCAAACTTCCATTTTTGTTTTGAAGGGAAATTGGGAAGGGATTTTCTTGAAATTGCGATTTAGTATATAAATAGTGAACTTCTATGTGATTCAGCTGGTTTGATAACTTTTCAAACTGGTAGTGAGTCAGGTATGTGGCGAAATTATTGATTGAGGCAGATTTAGTCTTGCATGATCACTGATTCTGAGTTTGGCGATGTGGGATCCCGGGGTTTTGGCTATGTACAGCCGCGTGTTTGTGACTTTGCCGGTTGGGTATATGTAGTGGTAGGAGTAAGTGTGAATTCGGCAAGGTAGTTGGAAGGGAAGTATTTCAGATTAATATCACCCTGGTTGGATCCTTACATTCTTCACGCATATGTTTAAATTGATTCATGATAGACTAAATTTTAACTTTCATTCTTTTCACTACTTTCAAGTTCCTGTTAGATATATATATCAGCATGATAGGAGGTATCTTACGCATGACATACTGTTTTCATATAGAATAGCCCTCATTCAGTTTAGGGGCATTGTTTTCAAACCCATTAATAGTAGTTCTTCTTTAGTTATACTTCTTATTGAGCTGTGGCTCACGAGTGTGTTACTTGCCCTCTTTTTCCCAGATCAAGGACGTTCTGGACGGGAGAATGTTGAATGAGGTTGCTGCTTAAGATTACTTCATGAGAATAAATCAGTGTCATGCTATTGGCCCTGTTTATGTTATTTCATTTTCCTGGTTACTAGAGGATGTGTATGCCCTCCATTCTGTTGTTAAACATTTCTTGTATTAGATTGGAACCTTTTGTATCATGAACACAACTGATGACTTCGTTCTATTATAAGCTTCTTGAGACTTTTCCTTCATTACTATATTCGGGTGGTTGTGTAAAGGAAAGTATTGTCGAGACCCCACCACAACAGATTATGGAATCAACGCTAACAAAGCATAATCTGGCCCTAGTGAAAGATATCATGCAACTAACTCAAGGATACTGGGCCAGTCAGGCCCAATTTGACAAACCGAATCATTGGCCCGTCTATTGTTGCTGCTGAGTACAAGGGAAAATCCAAGGAGATCAGCAGAAGTGTTAAAAGAGCAAAGATGCAACAAGTCGAGATCTAAACAGGGGGGGTCAGAATCATACAATATGATGCAGTATTGCAAAGAGCTGAAGCACATGCTATAGATGGACAAGGTGAAACTGCAATAACGATTCAGCTGTCTAAAGCAATTGGTATCAATCTTACCCATGAGCATGAGCAAGTTATCGCAAGAATGGATACTAGAAGCGGTAAAGTCACACATGCATGATTAATGCGGGAACACAGGAATGCTGATGTTCTACAGTTTTTTTATGAAGACTCTGACCTTTAATATACAAGGGCTAAGAGGAGCCCATAAGAAAAGGGAAGTGACAGACTTAATTAGGCGCAATAATGTTCAGATGGTGTGCATTCAAGAAACTAAAATAGCTCTGGTGGGTAACATGACCCGTGCCAGATTATGGGGCTCTATTGATTATGATTTTGTTTACCAACCATCACACGGGAGATCAGGGGCATACTCACTACTTGGAGGAAGGATGCATTCAGCTTAAGCGCTTCTCGTATGGATGAAGGATACTTGGAAATTGAAGGAGAGTGGTTGGTGAATATGAAGTGTTTGCATATGATCAATGTGTACTCCCCCTGCACATTGCCTGAAAAAAGAAGACTGTGGGCAAAGCTGATTCAGAGAACAAAACAGTTTGATGAGGACACTCTCCTATGTATATATGGTGATTTCAACAGTGTTCGTAGTGCTGCATAATGTCAAGGTATCACAACTGGCATATCTAGAAAAATGAGGGAGATTGATGACTTCATACAACAAACAGATTTGTTAGACCTACCACTCAACATACGATAGCTTACGTGGTTCCAGCCAACTCGTAATTGTGTCAGTCATCTGGATAGATATCTAATCTCAGATAACTTCCTCAACGAATGACCTAATCTTACACAGTCGGCCTTGGATAGTCAGTATACTGATCACTGTCCTATTCTTTTAGTGGATGACAAGACAGATTGGGGTCATAAACCCTTTTGAGTTCTGGATGCCTGGTTCAAGCATCATTCTAATAAGCAGTTTGTGGTGGAAAGCTGGGAGAAGACAGAATCATTTTGAGAGGCTAGTTTTGTGTTATTGAAAAATGCAGCAGTTGAAAGATATGCAGAGACTGTGGAATAATGAGGTATTTGGATATCTGACCACCAAGATTAAATCAGCCACAGAGGGAATAAACCGGCTTGATCTGAGAATGGAATTGGGGCCCTTACAGAAGCAATGAGAGTAGAATGCAAGGAGTTGGGAACAGACTTATTATAGCTCACTAACATGCATTCAAATCTCATCTTTCAAAAATCAAGGAATAGGTGGCTGAAGGAAGGGGATGCAAATACCAAGTATTTTCACGCTAATTTGAAGAATATTGGGTGCAAAAACACCATCAAAGGGTTACTTATTGATACCACTAGGAAAACTGATGTTCAAACTGTCAAGGCTCATATTCATGAGCAGTTTACAAAGCATTATGCGGCGACTCCTATCAGACTACCCACTGTCTCTAAGAATCTGGAGAGACAATTGAATCAAGAAGATAATGACCCTTGGTTCAGATGGATATAATTTTCTTTTTATCAACCATTTCTGGTTTTTGTTGAAATAGGACATTGTGGCTTTCTTCATTGAATTTTGGGGGAGTGCAAAGCTTGTGAAAGGTTTAAATGCTACATTTGTAGCATTAGACCCAAAGAATTCAAATCCACAGTTAACAAAGGATTTCAGACCTAATTCGATGATTGGAAGCACATACTAGATCTTATCTAAAGTTTTATCTGCAAGGTTAAACAACGTTATGCCTAAGTTTTATCTAAAGAGTGTGAGATAGTATGTGGGTATAGTTGACAACACTTCTTATATCAATATCATTTTCCCTTTAAATGACAGGAATTGTTTATCCCATCATCTTAACCTTTGCTCCATTAATTCAATGACTGGTTTCAAAGAGTTCAGTCTCCTTAGATTCACCCCAACCTCAATGCCAAGGTATTTAAAAAGTAGGTTGTCTAGCTTACAGTGAAGTTTGAGTCCTCATCTATATTCAATGTAAAGTTTTCTCTTGGTGAAATTCACCTTAAGACCTGAACAGACTTCATAAATTCTTAGAACTCGTTTATATACTAACATATTACCTTCCTCTCCACTCCCAAACATTAGGGTATGATCCGCAAATTGTTGCATAGTTCTCATTCCATCAGTGCCAATAGTATAACCTCTGATCTGACCTTGAAAAATTGCATTTTCTACTAAAATATTCATACCTTTAACTGTAATAGCGAAGAGAAGGGTGATAATGAGTCACCTTATTTCAAACCTTTCTCTATTTTGAATTCTCCACGGTAACTCCCATTAACTGTTACTAGATGTAGGCTGTTTGCACACATTCAACAATCCATTTCATCCATTTTGAGTGAAATCCCATACTTTGCATTATGTCTATAGGTATGTCCAATTTACACTATCAAAATCCTTTGCAAAATTCACTTTGAAGAGCGAGAGAGTATCCTTTCTTCCATGATCTTGAATGATGAATTATCTCATTTTTCACAATCACACTATCAAGAATGATGTAATTTTGCCAATGAAATGGAGGAAAGTAGAATGAAAGTTATGATTGTGGACCAGACCCTCCAACCGAATGTTAGTTTCAAATATCTAGGATCCATCGTACAAAAGGATGGAGGTGTGAAAAGTGACGTTATCCATCGCCTCAAGGTTGGATGGATGAAATGGCGGTCGGCTACTGGAGTGTTATGCGATAAAAAAGTCCCCCTCAAGTTAAAGGGAAAATTTTATAGAACGATTATACGACTAGCGATACTATATGGGTCAGAGTGTTGGCCTATGAGTCTTTCACATGTGTGGAAATTTGAGGTGGCGGAGATACGGATGCTAAGGTGAATGTGTGGTCGCACGAGATTAGACAAGATTCCAAATGAGGTATTTAAAGATACACTAGGTGTCGCATCTATAAGTGTCATATTGAGGGAGGAAAGGTTGCGATGGTTTGGACATATACGCCGAAGGAGTTTGGACGATCCAGTCAGGAGAGTCGAAGGATTACAAGTCGAGGGGCGACGAGGGTGGACGATCCAGACCTAAGAGGAAATGAGATGAGCAAATTCGGTTGGATTTAGTAGGATTAAACCTCTCCGAGGACATGACCTCTGATAGGACGAGTTGGAGATGTCATATTACTAGGGCTGTCCAAAAAATAATGCCACTGGGACCGGGACCGGTTATCGGTACCGATCGGGTACCAGTACCGGTACCCAAGGTTGGTACTGGTTTCTTAACCGGTACCAGTACCTTAAAAATTGGTATCGGTACCGGTACCGATAAGAATTAAAATATATATAAATTAAAATATTTTTTAAATTTTTCCGGTTAAAAAAATAGTTTTTTTATTTTTTGTTTATTAAAAAATTTAAAAACGGTACTGGTACCGAATAGAACCGGTATCGGTATCGGTACCGGTACTTTTTGGCCCGGTACCGAAGTACCGGTACCGGATGGAACCGGTACCAAAACCAACCGGTACCGGTCCTGTGCCGGACCTGTACCGGAATACCGGTTGGACAGGCCTACATATTACGGTTAAAGATACCTAAGACTATATAGAGTAGTATTTGCTTATTTGACCTTTAGTCTAATAGGACGAGTTAGCAGGGTTTGTTTATTTGTGCTCTATTTTTTTAATTATTTTTTTTTCTCGAGCTGAGGGTCTTTATGAAAACAATCTCCCCGTCCTATGAGTGATGGGGGTATGATTGTGCACATCTTACCCTCCCCAGACCCTGCCTAAGGACGGGATTTACTAGGTGTGTTTGGTTTGGTTTGGTATTTACACTATCAAGAATGAATTTTCCTTGAATGAAACCTGTTTGAGCTTTAGAAATTAGCTTAGGCAGTATTCTTGCCAATCTTTGAGCCAGCATTTTAATAGCATCTTACAAGATGCTTACAAATGTAGTATTAATACTCTTCACTAATTTAGACCAAGATCAGAAATCACAAAAAAACTTTAGAACATCCATCCGCCTTGAGTAATCTAAAAAATGTTTAATAAATTTGAAAGGGCTTGGACTCTTCTGTCTAGCATTTTTGAGTTTATCTATCTATATCTACAAATGGGGAAGTTAAACGACCATGCTTACTGAACAAAACGACCATCTCGATGCAAGAATCCAAATCATCCAAGCCGTCAAAAGACTTTAGTGTGCAAGAATCTCATCCGTCCGACACTTTAGTTACCAACCCTTTTCTGTGCAGAAAAATCCCAAATCGCGAAACCCTGCTTACATAAGAAACCTCCTCTGCAAATCATCCCCGACGTTTGGATTTCGGCCGTCTCGATCACGCCGTTCCAAAACTCATTCCAGGTTATTCTCCTCATCATTTTTGTTCATGCTGCTGATTTGGGACAGCAAGTATTCAATTGGGACGGCTTCCTCCGACTGAACATGAAGGATGTTCTCGATGCAGATGTTCATTTCAATTGGGATGCAGATGAGGTGAAAATGGGCTTTTGGTTTACTTCGTTTTGTAGATATAGATTTTTCCCGATTCATTTTACTTCATTTTTGCCGATGTTCTTATAGTCCCGCTTTGGTGAAAATGCCGATGTTCTTTTGGTTTACTTCATTTTTGTTTACTTTATGTTTTGGGACTCAATATTTTGGGTCACAATATTTTCGGACTCTATATTTTGGGACTCAATAGGAAGTATATTTTGGGCTGTTCATGATCTGGGTTTCTATGTTCTGGCCGTTCAGTTCCATAACTGCGACAGTCTGTATTCCATAACGGCACCAAAAACTCTCGAATGGTCATTTAACCTGTCGATTCTTCATCCTTCACCATTCAAACCGATTGTTCGGGTATGTTTTCTGCCCCTAGGTTTCGGTTTAATTGGTTTATTTAGATCGTTTTTTCCTAATTTTGTCAAAAGTTGGTTTCTGCAGATTAGGATTTTGATCTACACGGGATTGAGGAAGTCCAATCTCCAGTACATCTACATCCAGGTACAAGGTTTGTTCTAATGTGGTTTCATTCTTGGTTTCTAATGCGAAGAAAGTACCGTTTCTCACATTTTCATTCCACTCAAAATCGCGGGGTTTGTTTTTGTAAGTTCACTATTTTAGTTTCTTCGCATTTTGTGTCCATCATGTCCGCTTAAATGAGTATATTTGTGAATTCAATCTTTGCTAACTTACAACTGACTTCATCCTGCAGGTGATAGTAAGTTTGAGCAAATCTATTTGGTGTGGCGGTGAGTCTTCAGGACTTTGGAATTGGTCCTCACTTTTCGTATGCATCCATTATTTTATTCATGATCACGTTTGGCTTCCTCTAATTTATGTGCCGATGGATTTTTGTTTCTTCTAACCCATTTTGCTGCATTGAAAGTTTTCATTTCATCATGTTTTGCAGTGTGTTGGGGCTGAGAGCAGACTGCCATCGAACTGGAAAAAAATTATGAACAGCCATGGCAATGGAAAGCTTTAAGCCTGAGATTAAACTATGCACTCCATCGTTGCCCTCTTGCTGTTTACTGATTTTTATCTCTGATGTTTCCGGTGTGGATGATTCACATACGTATATATGGATTGATTCATATTTTTTGCTTCTTTCAAATTAAAAAGTGTTTCATGCACTTTAACATGAACAAACATTAACCAATTATTTTCATATCTGCAGGGGATCTTACCAATAATAAGAGCACTACTAGAATTTGATTATTTTTGTAATGTTCTGCTTATTGGGGATTTTAGCGACAGAAAAAGTAGCCTCTTGCTTCAGGTTTGGATAAGGAGATAATAAGGTCTTTCCCCAACTATTATTATGTTGCCCTTTATCAGATTATCTTCAATTGTTTTCTCCGTGACTAATACAATTAGTTTTCTATGTTTTGGACTGTAAAAACAGTTTGAGTCATAACTTTCTACTTTGCAGGTGTTGTGCTCCAGTTTTTGCCTTTGCAATTATTTTAATAATTGTTGTTTGCATACAGGACTCTGCTGCCTGAAGACGCAACGTCGCCCTTGGCAAACGACCCCAAACCAGCATTCCAGACGAACCGGTTCACACTGGACAGGTCCAAACTACCCTCTTTACCATTTTTTCCAATTCTTCGCTCAAATTACTGCCTACAGGTTGTCATATGTACCAGTGAACATCTACATGCAGCGTACACCCCAAACACATCCACACTAACCAACGAACTTCTTGAATGTGGATACATGTAACACAAAATTATATTTATGTTATCATCTCATTTTTACACTGTGCCTTTCGCACCAGTGGCTATAGCCACGGGCATTAAACTAGTTATATATAGGTGACAGCTCTGTACCCCTCAATTTTTTGCCCTCAGTTTTTCCCTCAACTCTCGATATATATGTAGGATTGCCCGTTGACGGAATTGGGTATATCGTTAGAAACCTTATACATAAAAGATCATATGTTCAAGTTTTGATGACATTCCGACGATTTTATCACCGTTTAACGTGGGTTCATATTTTCCCCTAGGGTTAAGTAGTCTTATATAGGGTTTTAGAAAATTCCGGCGACGAATTCCGATGACTTTGTCGCCAGAACCGGAACTAAACATGAACATATGATCTTCTATGTATACGATTTCTAACGATGTACTCAATTCCGTCAATGGGTAATCCTACATATAAATCGAGAATTGAGGGAAAAATTTGGGTAAAAAACTAAGGGGTACGGAGTCGTCCCCTTATATATATTGGGGCCCAACTTATAAAGTTGGCCCCAATATACATGGAAAGTGGGTGGAAGGAAATCCTTCCACCCACCTTCCACTTGCCAGGTAATGTCCATGAAAATTGGACTTGGTGGGAACCGCCACCAAAAAGGGGAGGGAAATTTCTCTCCCCTTGTAGACAGTCTTAGGGATGGCATTATGGCAAAAAATGTTTGCCCTGCTGTGGGGCGGGTCTGCATGGGTCTGTACCCGGACCTGCCCTAGACCTGGCATAATTCAATTTATATTTCTTAATTAATTTTAACATTTTATATTATTAGTTTAAGTTTTAAGTTTTTCATTTTAGGATTTATTTTATTAATTATTGTCTAATTTAAGTGTAATTTATTTTGGCTAATCCCTCGTTATAGATTATTAGGTATTTGACAAAGCTTTTCTCCAAACGGTGTGAGAAAATTTTAATCGTAGAAGAAAACCCTTCTCAATCTCCTGCATACGATAGCAGGCAATAAAGAATTTTAGTAATTTTTCTCGAAAATTAGCAAAAAAAAGTTCTTCTTTGCCCACCACTAATAGCCCGAGAAGAAATTATAACAAGGGAAGAGCCAAAGCTCGTAACCGATCATGGTTCATGACCTTAGGCAACGAGATTCATCCCACCCATGGCAACCAGTAGATTTCAAGTTATTTCATTCCATTCTTATCGTTTGTTATTTCCTCCCTGCAATTTTGTCGCAGAAGTGGCAAGACTTATCATTGGCACAAGTATAACTTTCTGAAACTAATATCGTGAAATGAAAAACAAGAAAAACAGGAGCAAGAAATATCCCTACAATAACAATAGTGTGATCAGAATGGAACGCTACAAAAATTTATCCCCCATCTTCGCTCTAAGATCACATCTTTCTGATATCTCATTATTTAGTTAAGTTGTGGCTTGTGGGTGATTGAGATTTCCATTCAATTTCATATATGAAGACAATTTTGTCCGTTTGAATTGATAAGTGCTTCAATCTACCCAGTTTGTCTCACACCGAAATCTAGATATAAACCAAGGCTTTTGGAAACTATTAGGTTTTGAAAAACGTGTTAGCCTATCTCACTTAATGTTCGCTGATGACCTTTTGTTATTTGCAGAGGCCACAGTGGACCAGGGCCTCGTGATTAGCGAAGTTTTGCGGTTGTTCTCATCTTCTTTGGGGCAGACAGTCAACGCCTCGAAATCTGTGGTTTGGTTCTCACCTAACATTAATCATCTCCTTTCTTCTCAGGTGGAAGAGGCATTAGGGATTCAGAGAGTGGAGAACTTGGGCACCTATTTAGGGGTGCCTATTCTCCACTCTCGGGTCTCCCGGCATTCCCATGATGGCCTCCTAGCCAAAATGAAACGGAAGGTTTCCTACTGGCGTTTGAGGAGGATGAGCATGGCTGGACGGCTTGTACTCTGCAAGTCGGTTCTGTGCGCCATTCCAAGCTACTACATGCAGACGACCTCCCTGCTCGTCTCCTCCTGTGAGGATTTGGACAGGGCTGTTCGCTCCTTTCTCTGGCAGGGTAGCTCTACCAGCCCCGGAAGATCCCGTGTCAACTGGGACAGGGTCTGCTCTGTGAAATCAAAAGGAGGACTGGGTCTAGTTCGTCTTCGGGACTCCAACAAGTCTTTCATGATCAAGCTTGCTTGGGAACTATTGGAAGGCCTAAACAAGCTATGGAAGGAGATTTTCTTCGCTAAATACAAGCTGAATCCGGCCGACCCCGCGTCAAGTAAAATCAGACAGGGAGGCTCCCATCTTTGGCTTTGTATCTCCAAACTTCTTCTCCTTGTTATGAGCCTTTCTTGTTGGGTCATTCGGTATGGGACCACAGTCCGCTTCTGGATGGACTGCTGGTTACCATTTGACGAACCCCTACTTGATAAGGCCTTACATTTGGTTCCTGATTCTGATTTATCTCTCACAGTTTATGACTTATGTTCTGATACAGGTGAATGGGACCACCATACGTTGGCGGCCTGGATCCCACAGGAGCAGGTCCTCAGGATTCTCACCATCCCGGCTCCTTCACTAGCGGCAGGTGTTGACGTTCGATCTTGGGCCCTCTCACCCAACGGCAGATTCACGTGTGCCTCTGCTCGGTCATTCATATGTGACCGGGGCCCCTTTATCGTCTTTACTCCGATCTGGGAGGAGCTCTGGTCCATTAAAGCACAGGAATCTGTTAAATTATTCCTCTGGCGAGCTCTTCATGGTGCGGTCTGGTCAAACTGAGAGCGGTTCCGCAGGGGCCTGGTGGACTCCCCGAGCTACTCATTGTGTGCTGGTGCCGAAACACTCCTACATGTCTTACGGGACTGTCGTAGGAGTCGGTGAGTATGGTCTCAACTTCATCCTCCCCCGTCGCTGCTCTTCTTCCAAGCGAATAC